>VWPU01019548.1:0-18665 GCA_013398955.1 Callaeas wilsoni
AGCGGCAGGGCCGCACGGCGCGGGCGGCGCTCGGCAGAGGGCCCCAGCCCCGCGCCGCAGCGCCCGCAGCCCACACGCTCCCGGGCCACCGCGGCAGAGCCCGGCCGGACAGGGGCCCTAAGCTGCTTGTTCACTTGAAAGGATAAATAAGCTGCGTGCTTTCCCTTCATACGATTGTATGGAGATCATCTTTTTCCTAGCGGAAAAAAAAAAAAAGATCTGTGGTGCTCCTGCACTGAGGAGCTGCAGAGACTGAAGTAAAATGGCTCATGTCCTTTTTGTTTCTGTGCAATATCCACCACACAGATAAAAGCAGACAGCAGAGCAGGAAGCATGCTTGGGTTCATGTGCCCGTGCGCTCTGCATTAGTGACATATCCTAACTTGTTCTGCTTGAGTGAACAGAGTGAAATACTTGTTCTCTCTCTTATTAAAGATGCTCTTAAAAAGCATGCCTGGATGTCAGTCTCTGCTTCCATCTTCTCCTTTACTGAGTGCTTTCTAGGGTGTAGAAAAACAATGAAGGAGCCAAATGCAGACAAAAATGAGCCTCAGTGCTGAAGAGCGGTACTATCTTTGCGGTTGTTGATAATACCACCTCAAAAACATTTGAAACAGCTACTTAATTGAGCCTAACATGAAATACAGAAGCGATCTGACTGGCCTGATTTTGAATGTGTGCTGGGATTACTCCCTTCATTGCAGTACAGTTGCTTCTGAAGTGTGCCACTGCAAGTAGATCAGCTGAATTCTAAATTAAACCCACTTCACAAGCATATTTAGCCTATACCCCGCCCTTTATATTGTGCCTTGCAATATATATTCTCTAGAGGGTAACACAAACAATTATTATTTCTTTTTTATGGTTGTTGTTAGAGATTAAGAAAAAGAGCAAGGTTTCTTTGTGCTTAAAGTTATCTGTTTATCCAGTTAGTGGTACACCCATTGCTTGTTTTCAGGCCCTTGGTTGTACAGTAGAGGCTAATTGTACAAGAGAGGACAAATGTATATCCTTTCCCTCACTTCCCCTTATACACTAACATTTTTATTCTCAGGGCTCCAACGAGCAGGCTAACTGCAAGTGCAAGAATATGAATATGAATATGGATTAATACACAGGAAACTGGGCAAAGTTACAAAGAAGTGTGACATGTACACTTACGTGGGCAACCTTCACGTGCAGCGTGCACAACTGAGATGCAGCAGTTACAGAGGCAGGCATCACTCTATCTGAACTGAAAGCTGTCTGTAGCTGTAACTGTAAAGAAGACCCCAAGGACTCTGATGATATATTGATCCCCCGTGAGAAAATGCCATTGAATTTAGTGTATACTAACACATTTTGTACAGGTTTGTAGTATTTACTATAGAACAGCAATGATATTCCTACTGAATTTCACATATTTTTTGCTTTTCTTTAAGAACTTTATGCTATTTCTCTATGAGATTGTCCACCTAAAAAAGAAGCATTTTCAGCTTTATCCAAATTTAGAGAATTTTGCATATGGAATATCTTATATTCTCAATATTTTTCTTCTTCAGTATTTATTGTAATAAACAATCCTCCAACCTTCAATAGACATTCTAGCAAGGCTGAAATCACACTGAGAAACTCTTAATTTATGACTTGTACCCTGAAGATGAAGGTTTTTGCTAGCAGAGATATTGTCCAAAATAGGGAGATTTTACTCCACATGATGTTCAGTGACACATGTGGCAAATCATTTGTTCAGAAGGTAAAAACTCCAAAGGGAAAGAGAATTGCTCTAACGTCCCCTGTAATACGACAGACCACTGGTGCAGAGCGCTGTTGGAGCTCGGAGGCGCCAGTTTGTAGGCAGAAGATGCCCCGATGTCACAACTGCAGCTGCAGGCACACAGTTCTGAGCAGGTTACAAACAGCAGGCTTTCCCAAGGCAGCACCCATGGAACGTAGCCGTGCAATGCCTGAGATGGTTACCATCATTTATCTTTGGTCTACATATAGGAGAGAATTGTATATTTATTTTCCTGCTGAATTTGAAAGATTAGAAAGAAGTAAATGCAGCATTGGAGCAGAAGTGAATTTAAGGGAATGTTGGAATTTTTGCACATTTCTAACCTAGTATAAACAGGGGTTCTTCACTCTTTGGCCTGAAAGTTCAATTTATTTCAAGAAATCTATTTAAATTAAAGCAGGAAGATTTGAAACACACCGTTCTTAAAATGTGTCTCCCTATTCTTCTCTGACTGGTTTTTGTTAATAGAGATATCTGAAGTAGGCCATGAAAACAGTATATACATATTTATTTATATTTATATTTATATATGCATGCACAAATGAGACTTTGAGTGAATATAGCCATAACAGCTTTTCACGAGGTAGTACGTTAGTACATTCAGGACTTAAGACTATCATATATTAAAATATCATAGCACTGTAAAAAGAAGGAGTATGTAATCTCAGTAAAAATGTCTGTTTTAATTACACCACCGGCAATTTGAAATAGAAAATTAGCATTTTAGAGTTCATTTTAGAGCTAAGGATGAGAGGTGCTAAAAACACACAGTGCCATATCATGCAGATTTTCCTCTTTGGTTAGCTTTGTTTCTGTGGTAATGGGAGTCAAATTTTTCTTCTCCTTTTTAAATAGAAAACTATCAGGACCAAGTCAGTAATTTTCAAAGGTTCCATTATCCTATTACAGAGAAAGAACTGTAACAGTTTATTAGATATTTCAGAGCAAATGTAGCTCTGCACTGAAACTGCATCATACAATGCGGTTTGTACCTGGGAGCTTAATGGGAGAGTGCAGCTAAAATGACCGGCTCTTACCGAGAAAGGACGAGAAGTTTGACCCCCACAGATTTATCACATCTTTTATCCCTGCAGAATCTGTGGGCTACAAAAGTGTCCATTTTGGAAAAAGGAAGAAGAAGGTCTCTGCACTGAGCTGAATGCACCAGTTACCATGGTGGGGCAAAGAGCCATGAAATCAGTGCTGCCTGGTGTGCTTTCACAACTGCAGTGCACATAAACCTTTACGCAAACACAAGCTGCTGTAACAAGAAGGGCTCTACTCTGTGAAATACAAGCTTGTGATTTCACATTTCCTGTGAAATGTCGTATGTGTGTGTTCCCACCACAAACATAATTTGACATGACATTAATTGAAGATACATTCTAAAGACTGCGACTCAGTGGATCTTAGTTCAGTGCTATATATGTGGGATGCATTCTTTTCAAATGAATCCTGACACTTTAAAAGACAGATTTTTCCTGGCGTAACCTGGGGGATAAAATACATACCAAGGCCTGGGTTTGTCCAGATTTAGTTCTTTAGCTGAAGTACCTCAGCTAAGAGCTTCCAACTTTTGTTGACTACAAAAGTCAACAGACCTCAGGGAGTACATTTGGTCCTCCTAAAACCTGAATTGATTTCTGGAGATGCCTCTGTCTCACAGAACACACCCACTCTTTCCATTGACTAAATGGAAAACTTGAGCACTGAGTACCTAAACTTGGGCAGAATTAATCTGTGCCCAGATAGCTGGTCCAGATATCTGTGGCCTCCATGCGACAGGCAAGAAAACATCACTAAGGGAGAGTAGTGTTGGACAAGGAATGGGAGAACAGTCCAGTGCTCATGAGACATCCAAGAACTTTGCAGTACCCTTCTCACTGGAGTGATAGAAAAATTACCCCTCTTTTCTTCTGTGAAAGGTGTTTAATACAGCTTTACCACGAGTCCTTCTTTCCTTACACAGCTACTTTGATTAAACACAGATCACTGCACTGCTGGGCTGATCGCCTTAAAAAAATATCAATTGACCATCAAACACTCCATAATGACCAGCTTTCTTTCCAGCATTAATAGGCTTTATATAAATGATAAAATGCAGTTATTCTCCAGGTAACCTTACGTATTTTCATCACAGCACATATCCCTGAGAATTTTGCATTATAGGTGCCAAGATAGTCTTGCCTTTTCAAGTAGGAGGGGGAAAAACCTGATAGAGGAAGATGAAGACAACTTTATATATTTCAAAGTAAATATTCCCTTTGATGCTGCATCTTCAGAGCAACTGTCCCAGTTTTCCCAGATCTCATGTTTGGGGCAAGCACACAGGACATTCAGAGAAATATGGCCTTAAAGAATCCTTTTTCTGTTTCAAATTTTAAAATTAATATGACCTAAAATATACAGTAAATAGATGTCTAAAATGTCCCTCACATTGTAAGGGAGTGAGTATTTTGTCCTTACAAAGTGTTTCAAATGGTCTTCTGTATTATAACTATACTAAGTCAGCTCCTTCACTCAGTGGAGCTCTACAAATTTGCTGAACTGCTAACCTTTTCTTTCTGTAATATATAGTCTGAAGGGACATAAAAACAAAGCACTATTTCCAAATCCTACTGGAAATGAAAGGAGCTGCTCTGAAACATCAGGAAGCAATATTTGGTTCTAGTGGATTTTGCACACAAGGTGGCTATGTTTTGAGTAGTTCCTGCCAGGAAGGTATTTTGAAAGATTCATTAGATGCATTGACTTCAGTCATATGCTATTTTCACTGGCTTAAAATAAAAATGAAGGCAGAATCAGGCTATTTTCTGGTTCAGAATGCAGCTGTTCTCCCCCTGATGGCATAATTAATTCATTTAATAATACTCGAGGCATTCTAAACCAAGATAGTCTAGCAATTTACAGTTGTCCATTATTTTTTTAGTTTCCCCTCATAATCAGACTTGATTGAGAGAAAACTGGAGGAAAAAATCCATACATTATGCATGCATAGTCTGATCTGTGATGACATTTCCCTTCATTCAAGAAGAGAGAAAGAATCATTTTCTCCTGGCTATGCCTTCTTGAGTCTTTCTTTCTTTCTGCTTAAAAAGATATGTTTTATAGTAAGGATCCAACATTATATGGTACTGAAGTGATGTAAGCAATACCAGTGGGGCAGGAAATGTCAATATCATTATAGCAAGCTTTGATGCTTTGAAAGCTGAATCCAAATTTCAGAAAGGAACATTCCAAAGATATCTTTAAAAAAAATCTCAGGCAATTCTAGACAAAACTGCCCTGTATGTATAACAAATAAATGTGAGCTTTATGGATGCATGATTTAACATTTTTTCTCCCATTTACCCTTTTTTTCAGCATAAAAAGGGACCATGGATTCATTTCAGTAAACTGTTTCTTTAGAAAGACAAAGGAGTGCAGTTCCTCATAAAACACATTAAAAAATACAGTTTGAATGAAGTCTTTACCTTCAACTGGGCTCAGATTTTTTCCCTTTAAGTGTAATACAGTACTAATCTAAAAAGTGACCATGTTAAAATAGTCAGGTTTTACATGGTGGATTACCTGTATTGAAATATTGAGTACTTTCCATTAACCATAGTCATGAAACTATTTCCTTTATTTCTTTGCATCTCCTAAGAAAACATGAAGGAACCAAACATGCATTTTTGTTTATTAGTTCTTGCTCAGCACCATCATTTAATAAGCAACGCATTTTGAAGGGATTGTGGCTATTTTAATAAATGCCATTAGAGTTCCGGGCACTAAATAGAGCTTAATTGCCTGAATATTTTGAGGGCAGAATCACTAACTGAAGATGTAAAGGTTTCCCTTAGGCATTCCAGTGAAACTTCTACCATCTGAACTGAGCAGTAACCAACATTTCCACACATACCCTGGCTGCACTCATGCAGAAAAAGTTGCTTAGGCCCAATTCTTATCAACAGCTCTCTCACAAAGCAGCAGAAGGCAAACAGCACAGTACAGGGGGCAGGCCAAGATCATTTGAAGGCATTGATGTTATCAAGGATAAGTGAGTAACTAATGCCATCTGCAGCATTTAATTGCAGGTGAGGATTCATTGGAGCAAAGAACTCAGCAGGATTCTTCCATCCGAGGGTAAGCACTCGAGACTGAAAGTGAGGGCAAGTGACTGCTGTTGGTTTTCAACAGTTTTTACAGAGAAACTCCTGAGGGAAATGATGTTGTCCTGACATACTGATTACTGTAAAATCCATTCCAGATAAAAATAGTGCTTAAAGTAGCATTTCACCCCCAGGATTTTGAGTAGGTTAAGAAGGTGGAAAAGGTCAAAGGTGAGGAAGAGCTATGAATACTTCCTTTTAATTTCTGCATTTAATCCAATATTAATGCATGTCCCATTATATCAGGCATAATCTGCACCTCTCCGCTCTGCATCTTATTGAATTTTTTCTTTCTTGGGGCAGATTAACTAGGAGCAAATAACTCAGAAAAATGCTCTCTCTTCTCCTTTTTATTATGAAGTAACCTATTCTCTATAGATCTTGTGGTAGCAAGGGTGACCTTTGAATCAGTGCAACTTGCATCTACAGAGCCATGTGGGGATTGTCCTCCCTCCTATCCCTAGAGTCCACACAACTCCTGAAGCAAAAACCCACAGAGGAATGCTACACTTAACCTGGCAAACTTGTCTTCTTACATGCCAGCAGTACATTTTTAGGAACAGTTTTCATAAATCACAAGTGACTATAACTATTTTTTATACCACCACTTAAGAATCAGCTTCCATTTCTCCCATATTCAACAGTTTTCCAAAATAAAAAAACTGATCTTACTTAGAACTGATATCCAAGACATTTGCTCATTACACTGCTAACGCTCCTGGTTCACCATATTTTCATAACAGGAGCAAACTGGAAAAATAGCTGATGCATATTAAAAAAAACCTCAGCATTGCCTTGTCAACTGTTATTTCTCGTCTTTCCTATTTTACATTTTAAAAGACTCCATAGAGATTCAGAATATATTGAGGAAAAAAGTACTTGGGAATTAAAGTATAGTGAAAGATGATAAGTTATTACATAGATATAATAATCTTATGTGTTATGTTTAAAGGGAAAAACTGTGAGATAATTCATAGAACAGTGCTAATAATAACAACTCATATTTCTTGTTTTGTGAAATTTCTGCATGAAAAATCATCCCATGATGTCATTAAAAATGTGTCATTGCGTTAAAAAAGGCACTAGCCATGGAAAATACCCATTTGAAGTCACAACCTCAGGTTCACTGTTTCCTAGAGGAACTTTATATATTATTTGGAAATTCTTCTGGAGACACAGAAGGAGCTAAGCATTGTTTTGTTGTCATTCCATGATGGTGTGACCAGAAGAGATTAGACAGAGGAGGGGCTGAACCTCTTGTTACCACATCTGATCCTAAAAATTCCAGGGACAGTAGAGGAGTCCCATAGCTCCTCTGGAAAAAGGACTCAGTCAGTGTCGTTAGAAATTGTACTCAACTGAGTATATTTAGAGTTACAGTAACTCACAATAACAATGCCAGATTTTCTTCCAATGATCTCACAGTACTGTATGGTTTACATAACACTCATACCATCTCCAAAGACTGCAAAGACATTGTCTCCATTTTACAAAGGTGTAAACTGCAGCACAGGCAGCTTATGAGAGACCAAAAAAAAAGTGTGGAAAAAAGTTAATTACCAAAACAGCAACTTTTTTTTTTTGTTCTATGCCAATGCCACCCTTCTACTTTTTAGAAGGTGATTTTATAATCCTATTTTTCTAGGTTTTGGGAATATCACTCCTGGAAAGAGTCACATAAACAAGTGGGAAACTGAACCTCTTGAGGAACAAACTAAATACACACAAAGAATTCTCAAATGTACAAATTAAGTAAGCTGAAAAACAGACAAATGTTCCCTAATCCTCTGTGCAGAGATGTTACTTCATCAAACAGATAATGATAATATTCCAGGCAAGAAATGAGATTACTGAGTTGAGAATGCCCATAAAAACAAAGAATCATTTTGAACAAGGAGAGGTGAAGGTTGATCCCCTGGACCTGTCAATATCTCTCACCACATCTTTGATACACCAGATATCCATTACATATATTCTAAATGAAAGGTTGGGTCAATAGACTGGAAAAGTGTCCTTAGGTGTCAGTTCACAATATCGATAGCAATGCACAGAAGCACATTTTAAGTGCATTTTCCCAACACTTAAAAACAATCAAATTGGATTGTATGAGTTTGATGTAGAAGAACATATCTGCATATCTGACAAATCTAACTAGGCAAGGGATTAGGGTAGCAGGACACTGGTGATCTGTTTGTAATTCCATCTCCATGCATAAACCGCGTGTTTCTTCTGCCAAACTTTGCAACAAGAGATATGGCTTTCCACTGTGTTCCTTATCTTACCCAGCTAAAGTGGTGTTTGAGCTGCCTGCACTGCAAAATCCTGCAGCCTCCAGCACCTTCAGATTGCTGTCCTGGATTCTATTAGCTGCTCACAGATAACAGATGCCTCCCCACAGACAGCAGTGGAGTTACTAGGATGAGAGAGAGAGGCTTTCTGGCTATGTCTTCAGTCACTTTCCTGAAAAGCTGCGTGCTAAAATGCTGGAAGACAAAGAGCTAGAAGGACAGGGCAGGACAGGATGGGACAAGACAGATGGGACCGCCAGCCATACCTTGGACAGCTCCTCAGCATCACTTCTGCCGGAGAAGGGGGCCAGGGCCACTGGCCAGCGGTGACCTGGGTACAGGCAGTATTTCGAGAGTATGGTAAGCACAGGGCACGGGCCCAAGGAAAGAGAAGGGTGTCATATTGCTCTTCACTTCCGGGCTCAGCCTCCTGGTTTCTGCTGGGTCTCTCAAATAACTACTGCCCTAAGCAGAGCTGGTTGGCTGGCAGTACGCGGGAGACAGCACGATAGGGAAAAACAGAGGATTGGAGCACTGTGGAGAAAGGTGCAGGGAGTTTGGAAACAGATATGCCAAAGGTAAACAGAAGAGGGTGAAAACATTAAAATGGAAGACCGGAAAAGCTGGATGACGGAAAACGATAAGGAAGGGAGGATGGGGAGGAGGCAAGAAAAATAAGAAACTGTAGAGGAGGGAGAGAACAAGACATTGAGGTAGAAGAAAAATAAAAGGTTTGTAGAAAACTGAGTGATAGAACTGGGATGGTGAAATGGCAAGGAAAATGGGGAAAATATGTGAAAGAGATATGAACAAAAGATGCACAAGCATCTAGATAGCATAAAGTAAAATAGGAACGTACTAAAATGTGTAGCAAGAACTGAATTACTGAAATATGTAACCCATATTATGGGCAGTGATACCTGCTTCTGGAATATCACATCAAATCTCCAAACCTCACATCTATATCCCAAAACAAATCAATATTTATTCTTCCAACCACCAATTCATTAACAGATGAATGCATACACTTTAACTTTTGGGAAAATGTTAATACTTTTCATCCTCTTAACAATGATCACAATCTTGACATCAGAGCAGTTTAAAATGTAGCATTTTCACCTGTTTAATTTAGATGATAGGGGCATTCATCGCTTTTAATTTTGCTTTTGTGCTATAAATAAACTAGCTGATGATATCCAGGAGTCATAAACAATTTTCCTCTGGTACCAAAGATGGTGACAGGGTTCATCTGCATATTCATCAAGTTGCATGCACATAAACAGGAAAGTTTTGCTGATTACTTGCCCTACTTCTTCCACCATAGTGAAATTTATAACATTAGGATCTTTTAACAGCACATCAGACTCCCTGAACTAAATACCAACATAAATGAAAGGAACTACTCCCACACTCTTATTTAATTATTATCAATTAAATGTAGAATTTTACATCAAAATGGGTAACTTTTCTGTTACCAAAGCAGTAAAAATGTAGAAAAAATAGTTGAACTAAATTATTGCCATTAAAGAGACAGATGAGCCCATTCAAATAACAGTGAAATCAAGTATTAAGCAGTTACAAAAATAATACCTCCTTCATTTATTTTCCTTGGGTTTAGACATGTAATTTGTCACTGGTCACAGTTCCCTATTTATCACTAGAATTCGTATCCGGAAAGCATTCTACCAGAGCAGGAGGCAAATAATAGTAACGAAAAACACATGAAAATTGCATATTGATATTCTGTTATCAAAGACATTTAAACTCCAAACAAATAAATCCTTCAATCAACATAAATGAACTCCTGGGAAAGATGAATAAAACTACACTACTGTGTATTTGAATTAATTTGGAATTAATAACATTTTTGTAAGGTTTTGCTTCTTTGAAAATTCCACAGTTTGCTTTTTAATTTGAGTTAGATTAAAGCTATCAATAATTATATTTCAGTGCAATTCAGGGGTACTGCTGAAAACTGGTCAGAGTGTCATCTCTTTGTCCTCAACAGGAAAAGAGGTTTTAATGAATTTCTGGTCTCTAATTAAGCTGCATATCAATTTGAAATCCTACTATGTAAAATGCTGTGGGCCTTTTAAAGTAATATCTCCAAGAAGGAATGCCTTATTTTTCATGGATTTGTAAGTGTTTGGATGAAGTTACTGTTTTAGCTCAATAGTTTTTACCAAAGCAAATCACTAAGGGCTCCCTTAATCTACAATGACCTGTTGCCTCAGGCAATGCACAGCTCCTTGCTCCTCAGTTAAGTGACAGCTGTTTGTCTGTCCATGAAAGCCATTTACTCCCACAGCATTCAGAAGGAGCTTCTCCCCTTTTGTAGATCTCACCATCTAATTCATAAAGCGTCCCCTCAGGTTGGAACTCCCGGGAAATGGCAGCTGGCTTTTGCTGAATTTGGGCTACACAGATTCTCCCCTCTATACATCTACAAAATCAACAATAAAAACTAATTCCTCTTAAGTTATATGAGCAAAGCTTTAGTCCCTCATTTGGAGGTTTCTTACACTGATATTACAGAAGCCATAAAGATGTCAGATCTCCCTTTGGAGGCATTTCACTAGGCTGAGGAACACACTGCAGAAATATAAGGCCAGCAGGAGAATTCTCCACCAGCCAGTCTACAGGGCAGAGGCCTGCAGGAGTTATGCTTACTACAATCTTTGGTGTCACTGAATGCTTCCACAGGCTTTTGTTGCAGGCAACAAAGTCGAGGGACACTTGAGCTACTTTGGTTTGGTTTAGGTAACACTTTGAGCCCTAATTTCCCAAGATTTTATACCATTTTCTTTCTAGAATGTGTCAAAATCAGGAGGAACCACCCAGGGAAAGCCAGGTGCTGAATGGAAGAACCTGAAGCTAAAAGCACTCATTAAGCCATCAGATATGTCTGGTTCCCTGTTTTTCCCCATTCCTTTTTGTCCTACTGTTTGTGTTTACTGCAGCAGCTGCACAGAACAAGAATTTGCTGCCACAATATGCCATGACCTGCACACAGCTCAAGCATACACAGAGCCTCCACTTCTGCTTGCACTGTTGCAAAATCATCTTATATCTTCCACACATCTTCATTTTGTCCTGCAAGTTACACCTAATAGTTACAATCCTTAAAACTCAGTGAGAACTCATAATGGCTTGAAGGTCTTTAAGATATTCCAGTGAGGAGAGATGAAGAACTGCAGCAGGAGAATCACCCCCTCACATGACAGATATCTTCTTACCATTACAGTTGCCATTACAACTCTGTCCAGGCTTTGCACTTTGAACTTTAGCAAGATAATTCTATGGTGAACACCTGTTGACTGTTCACATCTATATTTCCATTCTTAACAGACTTTTCCATATTTAATTGATTTTAACAGCCTTCTAAGCATGATCACAAAGGGGCTGAAAGCCACTTGACAGCTCTTCAGTCTCACATTACAGAACCAAGGTACAGAATCATTGTATAACCTCTTATATTTTTGCCCAAGTGCTAATTTTATTAAGAACACTGTCTCAGTGAATATTCCACTAGTTTTTATAATCCAGGTATTTCTACTCAACTTATTCATAGATCAGGTTTTTATGCACTTTTATTCTAACAAGATGATAGACTAATTCTTGCACCATGCTATTTCTGAATTTATTCAATATTTACTGACGATGAGTTTTTCTGCTGCCTGATGACGTTGATTTTTTTCAAGGAAAACGTTATACAAATAATAAAATTAGTATTTCATGGTTTTCTCCTTTCTGTTAGTTCAGAGTTCTCTCGTGCTATACAGTATAAATATTAATCCTGATATATATTGAGTTCTATTGTGGAATTGCAGTCATTTTTAGCTGATGTGATTTCACTCAATTGTCATATTGCTTTAAGACCTCATAAATACAAAAAAACCATATTTATGTGCATATGTACACATTGGATTGGTTTTTATGCCTTGGTTTTACTAACTAACAGTGAAAATTAATATTTAATAATGTGGGACAGTTTTCTTCAGTTGTGAGGCCACCTCATTTGTGTCCTTGGCAACAAACAGCACTATGATTACAGACTTTCAAAATAACTGATGTACTCATATGGAAGTTAATACTGGACTTCAATATTGTACAAATAAAAGATTTTTGTCTCTTTTGAATTTGGAGCATCTAAGAACACTCTGAAAAACACAAGTTTTTGTACTTTAGATATTTTTCTACTACCTCCTATGAATAAGACTATCTTGTGTTGTTACAAGTCACTTGCTAAATTTCCTTCTCAAAGTCGTGCATGCAGTTTGCCTTTCTCACGGAATTTGAAACATGCATTTTTCATAAAAATTCTCTGTTTTGAGAAGGTGGTTGTTTAAGCTGAAAAAACATGACATCAGAGTCTTGGATATGGCAAAACTATGTTGAGAAGCAAATATGTGCAATGGTTAGAAAGGGATGGACTAATAAAAATCAACAGGCTCTTGTAGTCCTGAAAATGTCAGACAAGTATACCAGTCCTCTTCTGACATGGTATTTCATATAGACTGCAGGGCAAAGAGAATTTCTGCTGGGACTTCAGCATTTCCATTTAGACAAATGGGTTCTACTGTTAATTGCATGACTGTAGTTTCTTACTCAACCTCTCTCTGCCTGAGCTCATGCACCTAATGGCTGATATCTAATTAGCTGGTGATAACTTGCCCAGATTCAAGCAAAATATTTGTGACAGGTCATTGCACAATAATCCAGATTTATTTTTTATTGATATCTACACAAAGTTGCTTTAAAGAGGCATTGATATTCCAGAAATGGGCTGGGATTTTCACATTCTGACATTTTCATGCCTCCACACCTGTAACTAAGACCTTAAATACAGATGTGTGCAGGTAACCAAGAATCTACCATTATCACGTCAAAATACAGACATACTGGGCACAGTTCATGGTGAACACAGACTCTTTTTCCTGCATTTGACATCAGCCAGTCACAAGGCAGCTTCACTAAAAAGCCATATAACCACTCTGCCTGTTGCTAAATGTGACTTAAGGGGAAGCAGTTCATACAACCCACAGTCCAGCATTACGCTTCTGCAGTCAGACACATGGCTTGCAACCCATAACTTGCCTAAGGCCAGAAAGCACAGGCATGTATGTCTGCAAAATACTATGTAGATGTGTTCATAAATAGTATTTAAAGCCACGGATTCAGAAAAATGATCCTAGCATGACTCATGCAAAATATGCAAAATTCGTTTTTCAAACCAAACACTACAGTGTAAAAGGCAGCAGGAAAGCCAGGAATCATTCAGAGTCATCTGCTACTTTAAAGCTGTGACCTACATCTAGCAGCCAAGGAAAAGACATTAGAAGACAGGGCTTTACAACAACAGGAGATTATTAGGCATAGCAGAGAAACAATTGCTTGTTGCAATTACAACTTCAAAGCATAATTTAACTCTCCCATCTGCACTGTGCATCTCTTTTGTATGTTTTGAACTTGTTCCACTATGAATCTCCCAGTGCTGTCACATGCCATCTACCCAAGAGTGCTATGTGCTGCCAACGTGGGATCTACAGATGGGTCAAAGAGGAAAATTTTGCCCTAATATGAAAAAGCAAGGAAAAAAAATCTTGCACTTGAAGAAAGCTAATGCAAATGTTGATAATTAAGGGTATGCCCTTGATACCATTCAGCTATCCAATTTTGCTACATCCTGTAATTTTTCCCTTTCATAGCATTTATCAGGTTCATATGTAAGGTACCTTGTTTAGATGCTGGAAGAGGTGCTGCCATGTTGTCTGACACGAGCTTTGTCCTGGGAGCCAGCAGTTTTTTCCTCCAAATAACAGACTATACTGAGGTAGTTGCACCAAAGACTAGAAAGCCTGTTAAAATATTCGTAAAACTTTATCTGTCTCATGACCAGAACAATCTTTTAAATGGATGACTAAAACAAGCAACATCCCCTCACTTGCTCAGGGCAGATTTACCTGTGGAATAACATGTGAATTCAATACACACAGGAAATTCCTCCAAACAGACATTCTCCTGAGGGACTGGGGGCGTGAGGGGGAAAGAAGAATGTATGTACAAACACACACTGCTGCATTTTTGAATTCTGATATGGCAAGCAAAGCAGAACAAAAAACATCTGTCAGTTCCACACAGCAAAGCCCAGCTCCCATATGCCACTCTTTCTCAAGAGAGGATTACTGTTTTAATATGCTGAATTCACTTCATCTATTCTGCACTCAATAGGCAAACCAAATAAAAAAAATTTCTATCTATATAATATGAATTAACCCTGATCCATGCACACAGCCCCAGAAGTGGCCTTTCTGCAGGGAAATTGTGTGGTGACCAGAAGAAAGCAGGTTTCCTTAGGCTACTAAGCAATGGGAACTGCCACTGCAGCTGCTGCTGCAGCCTCTGGCCAAACTTCTGCTTGCTACAAACCCCTAAAGCCACTCTCTGACCAGGTAATCTGCACAGCCATAGACTCACCAGCTACTCTAAATCTTTGTCATATTATTTCATACTGCTTTTGCAAGTGGGTTTATTCAGTGGTACAGCAATGGTCTCTGCTTCTGCAGTATGCTTTCTGTTGCCATGGAAGCAGTGAAACCACAGCCATTGCCTGTGTCCAGCATTTACCAAAGCCTTGGAGTAAAGGCAGACTTTGCTGCAGAGGGAAGAGAGCACCTGGACAGAGATGATGACCTACAGTCACATTTAATGCAGTGCAAATTTGCCAAAACACTAGATTGTACTGGAAAAGAGGTTCAAATCATGTTTCTAATTTCTAATAACTATGGCACCTACTGTCTGCCTGACAAGTGTAAAGAAAGGTGCTTTCTTCACCTAAAGAAGCTTTGCCAACAATGCTTCTTTAGGGGGGCAAGGTCTAAAAAATCAGCTTGCAGCCACCAGGGACACACACTGATTGCCAAGGTTTCTTTTGCTTGATGGAATAATAAGTCACTCTTTAAAACTCATTCCAGATGAGTCAGAAGAGGCCTGTAGTCCACATCTATGAATTTCACCTTTTAGTTCCCCAACTTCATTAAATGTTTCTGTGATTGATTGGTTTTGCTGAAGCAAAGCATAAACAAACAATTTTATGCTTTATGCTAAATGTTCCATGATGCTTAGAGTTTGCTTGAAGGTGGGTAGAAAAGCTGTCAGGATTAGTGTAGATCCTGTACATATGAATACCCAGCACATAGATGCATTCGTAAGTCACACATCACCACACTTTTTGTAAGACTATCATGATTGAAATGGACAGGAGGTGTTTCTGGATTAGTTACCACCAACACATTTTCCTTTAGGAGATCGTATGGATGAGACAGTCTTTGTGGTGGACTGCCCCTAGGTAGACTCCAGGTGTCTACCAAAGGCTATCACTCCCCTCCTCAGCTTGAGAGGGGACAGAAAATACAAGAATGGGGAGAGATCACTCACCAGTTACTGTCTTGGGCAAAACAGACTAGACTTGGGGAAATAAGTTTAATTTATTATCAATGAATTAATTAATTTGTTGCCAACCCTATTGGCAGCTAGGAATCCATTGCTAGCAGCACACCAAGGCTGAAATGGTGAAGTGGCACCTTAGCTGTACCTTGGTTCTTATGAGAGTGTGGTTGTTCTAGCTGAGTCTCAAGAGGGAGCCTAAGTGGAAGCCAGAGAGAAGAGTGGGAAATGCACCCTAGATGTGTCCATACCTGCCCATCAATATCACCTTTAGACTAGTGCGAGACAGACCTGCCCCACGCTGGGACCCAGGCACTGATCCCATCCCATACAATCCCATGTAGCTGTGAGAGTCACTGAGCCAGCCGTGCCAGAGGCCTCCAGCCAGCCAGACCTGCTGACAGTAGATGTAGCTGCCCAGGTCCCAGGCTGCCAGGAGTGCCTGATGCCTCTTTGTGAGGCTGGGCATGACAAACAGTCGTCGTGCAGAAGGTGTGCTGTGGGTGAGGAGCTGTGTTGCCAGGTGAAGGAGCTATAGGAAGAAGTGGACAGGCTACTCAGTATTCAAGCAGATGAGCAAGAGGTAGATGGATTATTTTCCGAGACACTACAATCTCAAGACTTTTGGGAGTCTTGAGCCTTCATTGTAGTGGAGAATCAGGTGGACTCAGAACCCGACAGGGTAATTAGTCAAAGGACTGTTAGTCAAGGGTCTGTTAAAGATGAAGGCTGGAACTGGGTCACTGTGCATACCAGGAGGAAGGCGCATCCTCCTTTTCAGCGTTTGACTGACCCAGGGAAGTGGTCACAGCCCCAAGCCTGACAGTTCCAGAAGCATTTGGACAATGTTCTCAGGCACATGGCGTGACTCTTGGAGATGGTCCTTTGCAGGGCCAGGAGTTGGTCTTGATGATCTTTGTGGGTCCCATCCACCTCAACATATTCTGTGATTCTGTGGCAAGGTCTGTCACTGACAAAAAGTAATTGCTTCACTTCAGCTAACTCATATGTAACCCCTCTTCTAACTCTGTCTATCAGAAGCAAACAAAGAATCAGCACAACTCTTCCTGCCCTTACAGCATTCACGCAACTTGCATTGTATCATTCCCAGCAGACACATTTTTATAGTGAGTTTGCAGAATAGAGGCTGGCGACTACCTTGTGTTTCACTGCACAGATCACAAATGCACTCTTAACTGGCCTTTAGGCAGTACAATGATAAAATATAATTTATACTAGGAATTTTTACAGTTTCTAAACTTATACCACCATGTGAGTTTCTTGGTTCATTTAATCAGAGAAGCACCCAATGCCCCCAGCTCTCCCGAAATGAAGCAATTGTGTGTGAAACACGCAGAAAAAGTACTCTTGAATAATTTTTATTAGAGTGTGCTGATTATTTTCAAGCCAGATTCATGATTTCACAACAATCAAGGCAGATACAGTAAGTTCAACTTTAAGTGGTGTCACTCATTACCCACTCTCCCCAATAATAGTTACATATTTGGCAAGAACAAAATCTCACGACAGCTCCTCAGCTCTTGCTGTTTTACTTGGAATAACCCACCAGCAATGTTAACAAAAAGAGACTTAGTTTATTTAAAGGCTAGACTTGTACTGATGGGTACAAACCACTACTGGACGTCCCCACACCACTCAGAGTAATTTCGTGGAATTTAGTGCTGATAGACAGGCACAAACCTCCTCTGCTCCCAGCAACCACCCTGGCTACCTCCACTACCTGCAGGCCCCTGACCTGCCTTTTACAAGGCTACCAACAATTGCCCTGACTCCTGAGCCAGCAGAAACCCTGTAAATCTTTCCTAACAGGGGTAGGAGTAGAATATGTGTTGGTATGGCAACATGTGCTGCAGCTCTGAAAAGTCTTTTTCAATGATTTGGAGTCAGACTACAGATTTGCCTTCCACACCTGCCTGCAGGCAAGAAGTAGATTTTTGATTTTACCCTCTCGTGAAGCTTGTCTCAGTGCTCAGTGCAGAGCATAGACTGGCATATCCACTCTAGATAAATGAAAAGAGAACATCTAGAAAAGAAAAGAGGCCGATGAGAATCTTCACCTCCATTGCCATAGCAGCCAAAATACTAGCAACCATCTGAACAAGAACAGCAAGTAATTTCCCATTTTCCCCCAAAAGGAGAAAGACAGGAAATAAACAACGATTGCTTGAGTCACACTTCACTTGTGCGTTAAAGCTGAACATCATGATGCAAAAATAAGCTTATAGGCACAAGACAACTTTTGCAGACCTTATTAACGTGCTACAAAGAATGAAAATGCTATATTGCACAGAGAATTCCTGCAGGCCTTATCCAGGGTACCTCTCATTGACATCAACAGGAGCTTGCCTGAGAAAAGGCTGCAAACTTTGATCCATAAATAGGACCTCAGCACATTTCACCATGGAAACAATTGCTCAGGTTAATTCTGTTCTCTTCAAGACTGTAGCAGGAACTGCACCAGATACTTCACAGATCAGAGACATCACATGCCTCAGTATTGCACATGGGGTTGAAGAGCTCAGTTTGGCTCAGTCCCAGTCACACTACTCCCTCTGACTGGCACTAAGACTGAGGTGAGCTGTCATCAGCATCTCGATTTCAAAAAGAGTACACCTGCAAGAAGAGACCATTGCTTGTATAGGAATGCTATTCCCTGGACCGTTCTACTACTCCGTTTCAGAAAAAATATTTCCCAGAAACAAGATAAACGCAGCAGACTCCCCAAGGAGCATCCCGAGCACCCTGACGCCCGCAGGGATCTCGTTAGGATCTCTCAAACCTGTACGTGCGCACACAAATCTCCCGCCGCAGCCAAAGCCCATCCCCGTGCGCGGGCGCACGGCCCGGGGCTCCCCTGCCCCCCGGTGCCTGCGTCGCCCGGCGCGAAGGAGTTAAGCTGGCCGGGACCCCCGCCCGCCGCCGAGCAGCCTCCTGACGTCAGCCCCGCGCTCGGCGCAGCGCTCGGCGCGGCGGCGGCGGCGG
>VWPU01019549.1:0-14329 GCA_013398955.1 Callaeas wilsoni
ATGTGCCCGCCGCCCTGCCGTTAACCCTTCCCGCGGCCCGGGCTGGCCCCGCCGAGCCGCGCCTGCTCCGCCACACGGGGGGAGCCGCGTCCCGCCGGCAGCGGCCCCGCCGCGCCCCCCGCTCCGAGGGGATGCATGGGGTGCGGGGGGACCCGGGGGTCTTGCAGAGGGTGGGGGGCGCTTGGTGGGGTGGCCCTGTAGGGGCTGAAAGATGCCGAAGGGGAGGCTGGGGAGGGCTGCACAGGCGCTGAAGCGGATGGGGGAACGGAGGGGTGCGTCGGGGGCCGGAGGTGTTTGCAGTAGGGGAGGTGGGGGGGATTTTGTGTCTGTGTGTAACGGGACCGGGAGAGCTGCGGGGCTGCATCAATTCTGAAGAAGAAATATTTAGAAGCTCTAGGGGCTGCAGGGTTCCTGGAGGATAGTCTGGAGGCTACACATGGGCTTTATGGGGAATGCGTGGGGGATTGCACGGAGGCTGTAAGGGGGCCTGGATGGGATCTGTCTATGAGGTGTACGCGAAAATGTAATGGTAGGGCACGGTAGCAGGTAAACCAGAGGAACAGGACTTTGGAAGTGGGAAAGAGGATGAAGGCGCTTAATGCCTGGTGGCATTTTTCCACCAGGCATAGAAAGCTGTGATATACATGCAAGAGCCTTTCTCAATTAGAAGGAGATCTGACTTGGAAATACCACAAGACTAGCAATGTGATAAAGTTTTAAGTATCCACTCAGAGCAAATGCAAGGGATACTCCCTGATGTAATTGGGGAAATGAGAGTGTACATGAGCTGAAGCTGGAGGTGAATGAAGCAGCTGAAAAGCCAGGCTCAGAGAGCAGCAAATTGTCCTATCACTCTACCAGCATGAGAATGCAGACCTCATGGCAGGGTGCCCTATCAGCCAGGGAGTCTCCAAGCAAGGGAGTGGAGCCCACTAGCATGATTGGGCAATTGGAGAGTGCAGCAGGTGTGGACCTTTCATGCCAAGCATGGCCAGCCCAGCATTTAAAATAATTTTTAATCCCAGTTCTCCAAGAATGAGAATGGCACTGTGGCAGTCCGGACTGCTTCTTCCAAGGAGAAGGGAAGCGTGTATCCCTGTTGTATTGCAAGAGCTGTTAGGAGGAGAGTTGAAAGAGTGGGGTGTGTTTTGCGGTGCTCACATCACTGGTCTCCTCAAGGTCAGCCTTGATCCTTAGCTGAATAAACTCTTCTGAGCTAAAGGTCCTTTGTCATTCATTCATATTACATCCAATTAATGTGACTGTGAAGCTTGTAAGACGTCATTGTTGTATTCTTTACATACCCAGAAAACCTAGCAGAGATATTGAGGGTTCAGTCTTTAAAATTACATTGCTTTCCAGTGTTTTGAGGTTTTTTTCTAAGTGTATGGACACTTAGGGATTGAGACACTTGTATATAAATCTACTATTCTTAGCACATTTAAAACAGACATTTGTAAGCCGTGTCTCACTTTAAAAATCGTATTAAAAGAACTGACAACTGAAGGGGTTTTTCCACATGAAAGCACACAATTTACTTGTGAGCTCAATGAGTTTTTTGTTTACTGTCTCTTTATTGGTGTTATATGCCAGAATTTTCTATGCAAGTATAATTAATTGGAAGTCATCACTAAAAAGTTTCAAGGATTATCCCCAAACTGACATGATAGCCATGATAATGATAGTGGAAGACTCACACTGAAAAAGAGTAATACAGACAACAAAAAAAGGTATATGCTGTCAAAGAGCTCATTTTAGTTCAAATCTACCAAATAAATGGTGAGTTTGCTTTAAATAAATTGCTTTAAATAAACCCTGACAATTTCAGAAACCAAATCTAACCACCATTAAGAAAATCTATTTGCCTTATCGAGTTATTTCTATGAATGGGAAGTAAATTGTCTCTGTTTTTCAACTGAAAATAAGTGATGGATCCTATCAATGTGCCACCATGAGAAACACATGGTCCAAAACACAACATAAAGCCAGCCTTTATACACAGGATAAGATTTTTTGTTGTCATGGGTGAAGCAGGCTGAGAAGTCCTGAGCATGAAGTAAGGACAACCAAAACTTCATATTAACAAAGTTAACATTAGAAACTGCAACTCGTATCTAAAGATAATTCTTAATTTTTGATGTGCTGAAATAGCAGCAACGTTTATGTAAAATAAGCCATATAAAACTAGTAAGTGCATTAAAAGTAAGTGCATCCAAAGTTTTTGTAGTGGGTAACACTACTGCATGTTCATACCTGTCATACACTGTTGCATATTCAGCCCATCAGTATGAACCCATACTGATTCCTCACATAAAGCACACATCCAGATTATGAAAAGTCTGTAGTCTTAGTCCCTCAGAAAACTACTACTTTTTATTTTCTCTACTGCAAATTTTATCCCCTCTGTCGAAAATCATGTATCTAATGGAGCTAGTGGGTTCTGTAATTCAATATGTGTCTGAATCCACAGTAATACCTGTGAACTTATTCTGCCACACATCCAAGATCTGAGGGTAAAAATTGATACTTGTTACTTCAGTCCCAATTTAATTTTCATAGCTCAGTAAAATCTTTTCTTTACTGCTTAAGGAAATGTATAGTTACATGTTATATGAGGGTACAGTGAAACTTTGAATTAAGCCTTCAGTTTAAAAACTGTTAAACACAGAATCATTTTTCAAAATATTCTTTTTTAAGAAAAAATGTGCCCTTTTTCTTCTTTTTCTCTGTCCCGAGGTCTGTTGGAATAACACAGTATCCATCAGTCCTTGCAAAGTCTCTTCCTAGTCTGATTCTCGTATTATGCCATTGGGTTTGTTGTCTTAGAGTGTTACTGCCAGGTGTGCAGGAAAAGAGACACATGCTCATATAAATCATTGTCTCCTTTGTCCCAGGGAAAGACCATCTTTCTAAGTGAGCCCTGACAAGAGATGGTCAGTAGCTAAAGATTCTGAAAAGAGCTCATTTAATGGAGAAAAAGAAATTGAATAAAGATGAGATTGTTTATTTTATTTATTGGTATTTATGGAGGCCTTTTTAAGAAAGGGAATGACTCTCTTGGTGTTGAAGCATATTTTTTGAGGAGGTGTTAGGTCATAGGTTGGACTAGATGATCTTAGAGGTCCTTTCCAACCTAGTTCATTCTGTGATTCTGTGATTATGGTAATTCAGATTATTTTTTCAGGGTCCAGAGGAAAACCATTGTAGCAGAGGGAATGGAGAACAAGGAATGTGACAACCCAAAGATACAGCTGGTTTTAGTTTTTCTTATCTCTTTCTTCTGTATACTGGTAGCACCAGAACTGAGTTTTAGGAAAAAAACCTAGGTAGTAGGACTGTAAGACAAGTTAATTTTGTTGCATTTCTGTAGCAAAACTGAAAAAATATTTGATCCAAACACCTTTGAAATTGTGGCAGTCAGTTTAATGGGAGGACAAGATCCCACTGAAAACAAAGAATCTCAAGTGTACCTAGAATACAATGACGCTTGGTTAGAGAACACTAACAGAATTAGGAGAGCTTCTCTCTTGATGTCTCAGATATGCAGGAGCTTTTTTTTTTTTTTTTTGGCAGCAGATTAAAAAATTCTTGCTAGCTAACACTTTTGGTCTAATTCTTTAATTTTATCCCAGATCTTTCATTTCATATCTATTCTGTTTTCATAGCTGCTGTGTAAATGAGAACAATATTTTTGCTAGTTAAGATGATATGACAAAAAAATAAAGAGACAGTCATTGAATTCTATTTACTGACACCAGTATATTAAAATATCATTGAATTGGATTTTCGTGGTTTAGCTGTAAAAGCAAGCCTTGCACCTTTCCCATCTTAGCTTAGACTGACTCCCGGCAAGGAGCTCTGCAAGGGGGCTCTGTTTCCTGTCATCCATGGGGCCAGCATCTCAGAGCTGATACCTCTTTTTTGTCTAGTAGAAAAAATAGGGTATTATGGGTGTAAGTTCTGGGGTGTGATCCTTTTTCTTCATCTTTCCAATCACAGGTCCCAGGTTGCACTTACTTGCTCCTCACAGGAGATCAAGGAGAGCTGTCTGATACCATCATGACACAGCTGGGCCACAGAGCTTTTTTCTGTGTAGCTCAGTTTTGTTTTTCTATATCTAGATTTCACAAATATTACTTTTGTAGTGGGTTTTACTTGCTGTGCAGGAGATGAGGCAATATATTCCTCCTCCACACTGCAAGAAACCAACACTATGACAAGCATACCTCTAAGATCTCCAGAGCTCCTAACAGCACCTAGATACACCACCTTACAGCAAATCAGTTCCTCTCCTTGCAGCTCCAGCAACTCACCCTGCACCGCGAATTGAAGAGATGTAGAAAGGCTGCTCCATTCCCACTCTTCAATGTAAGCTGTCAGGTGGAGAGAAATCTGTCTGCGGAATAAATTTGAAAAAAAAAATACGCATTCTACTTACCTCCTCAAAGAAATCGAGTTTGATTCCCCAACATTCTTATACAGACAAAGCTGGTGCTGCTAAACAGGATTCATTTCATTAAATTGTAGTCAAGTTTTATATGGTACAAACACACATGCAGAACTTTTGCAGAAGAATGCTGTCACAATCTATAACAGTATGTGATGATACCTTTAGGGACAGGAAATAAAATTATTAGATGAAAATTAATTGCAAGGGAGTTCTACATTCCTACAATGCACCTGAAGAAGCTGGAACTGAGACTGATGAGCAGAATAAGTTTTCCAACTCTCATAAAAAATTAATCAGTGAAAAGATATAATATCAGCAGTGAACTTTAGCTAGGATATATCAATACTAAACTGACACTTTTTCTAGGTGTTTCGTACACTGGCGTTCAGGTCACACAGTGGGAATATCATGTACCTCAACAAAGAGGCAAAGAGAACAGAGGGACTGCATTTGCTTGGGAACATCTGTCTTCATGCCTGAACCCAATTTTAAGTCAAATTGAGTTTGATGTGGACCAAAGTATACTAAACTGAACATGTCTAATTTCCATTGAGAAATTATAAGGAATTTCAGGCTAGCATGACATCTATTCCCTAATATCTACTGATGAATGACACTGCCAGAAATAGCATTATAGGTACGATTCTAATTGAGGGCAAAGTAAGAAAGAAAGAAGGAAATTTCCCACAGTTGACTTAGAAACCTTAGAAGAAAATGCTGTGATAAAGTGGAACTACTGTTTGTCCTACAGTAAGATCTTCTGATCTTAATAATTATTTCTTTTGTAGGCCCCAGCAATTTTAGATTGAACAGCAGATAAGTACAATGTTGAAACTCACTTTTCTTGTTTGGGAGAGTAAGCATTTTATTAATGACTTCAGTGGTATGCACATACCACTGCAATTTTTCTCCTACACTTTTTTCTGTGCCTACTCACCTCAACACTGATTTTTAATGTTAAATTTTACTTCATACCCTGTAATAAAGACTGACATGTGTGTAGTTATCTTTCTTCATTGTAGTTCTTTTGGACTTTACTGAAGAAACTAATTTAGTTCAGAAAATACTGCTGGAAAACACACTAAAAAGTAGGTCCTTGATCAATCAGATATTGAACAATTCAACCCAAACATGGCTATCTCCAGCGGTCAGTGTGTCTCTTCCCAAAGGTGACATGCAATTACGAAAGGGGGCTGGGGGAGGCACACGGATGAAGCTATGGTGTTGCATGCATAGTATTGCCATAGGAAGCTCATTATCGGTAAAGAGGCGGTTCCACAAAAATTTCTTGCATTCATGGATTTAAATGCAGTTGACTTGAAAAAAATCAAGTAACAGTTGACTTGAAAAAAATCAAAATTTTACTGTAAGTAAAATTATACAATATAAGGATTAGACAAACAAATCCAGTGAGCTTTAGCTGGGGCAGAAAAATCTTTCAAGGTTTCCAGAGAAGTGCTGTGATACTTAATGAGACCTCCTTCCCTTCCTTTTCTAGCTTCCTGATCACACCTGTAATGAAGACTGAGTCCTGACTTTCAGAAACATTTATGAATTATTTCTTGTGCAGTTGAATTAGAGCTGCTTGTTGTTGCTGGATTAGATTCAAAGTGTCGTATGTGCTAATATGGTTCTTTTTTTTCTGACAACTCTGACAACATAAAATGTCGCATAGCATGGGGATACATAAATTGTGGGAAAACCCGACCATAGAGAAACAGGAAAATTAAATAGAAACCATCTTTGTAAAACATTGTGTCATTGTTTTCTTTCTTGTTGCCATCAAAGAACTTTGGCATCATCTTTTTTTTGCAAGAGATACCATATCTCTAGAGAGAATATATGTACACACACTTGCACGTATATAAACTCAAGAATCCAAGACAAAGTAATCATATCAATGTCTAATGAAAGCCTGTACCCATTAAAATAAAACAATACTGCATGCTAGTAATGACTGACAATACTTATGAACATTTTTGTTGCATTCTTCATATCCTTTTTTTTTCCTGGAATTCTTGCCGCACTGTGTGTTACTATTACAGGGAAACATTTCAAAGACTTGAATTGGTTTGATTTCAATAGAAAAAGACAAAAATACTTTAAATTAAACAAGTTTTAAGTGTTTAGCTGGACTGCAGGCACGGTTTTCTGTATCTCACAGGGTAGGGACACTAGGAAAGAAGGAAAATACAAAAAGAAATGCTCTCTGGATAGAAAGCATGAGTAGGCAGAAGGGCTTTCCTCAAGATAATGATTTTTCAGAGCATGTGCCTTTGTGTACTGGCACAAATGAAAACCTAATCTCTAAAGTAGATGCTAATTAACTTTCACTGCTGCACCATTAATACATTCCCAGGTGCTTCTCAGTTTTGAGGTTATAGTGCCCGGGAGAGGGAAAACTGATGACTGCCTCTTCAGTCATCTTATCTTTTGGGTGCCTCATTCCATGAAATATATTTGCCCAGCCAGGACTGTCCTACAGGCCTTGATATACTGCGAAAGAGAGAGAGTAAAAAAAGGGCACCCAAACATGAGAATGAGGCACTGGATCTTATTTGCTGAGAGTCTGGCATCACAGTTTTCTACTCAGATCTTGCTGGAGCTCCTCAAAACCTGTACTTTGAAAGACCACAAGCACCTCAGGTCTTAATAGGATAGAATTTTACTCACCTTTTTTTGGATGTTGGCCAATTATTAATGTTCCATGGTGAATCTTTTTTAAATTTCAGGCTAAACTAATAAATTAGTAATACAAATAGCAGGGGATCCCAGCCCCCTCTGTCTTTAATTGCCTGTTGTAATCATAAGCCCTATGATCATTTCTGTTACGTGGCACATTAAGATCATTAGGTGATTTTTTAGGTTCTTATGATTATCCAGCTCAAGACACAGCAGCTACTATAATGTAGTTTCGATCCCAGAATAATCTGCTTCTTACCATACTCCTTTACTGTTTTGGCAACAAAGGATGCTGATAGCTCAAGTAACAGTCATAAAGTCAGTGGGTATATTCAAGCATGGCTGACTTCTGAGTCACCTTTTGTTATACAGTGTCTATTTTCAATATTCTGCATTTCACTATGCATACAGGGTTTTTTACATACTCCAAAGCAAATTTTAAAACACTCTGTGTATTTATTATCTATAAATAATTTATTAACTAATAATTTATTATCTATAAATAATTATTAACTATAGAATCATGCCACGCTTATGGTTAGAAGGGACCTTTAAAGATAATGATGACCCATGGCAGGGACATCCTTGACCAGATCAGAGTGTGAAACCTGACCTTGGACACCTCCAGTGATGGGGCATCCACAGCTTATCTGAGCAACCTGTTCCAGTGTCTCAACACTCTCATCGTAAGAGATTTCATCCTTACATTCAAGAATATCTAGCCTCTTTCAGTTTAAAACCATTGCCTCCTCTCCCCATCACCAGGAAGTTGACTGTGATGAGGTCTCTCCTCAGCCTCCTCTTTTCCAGGCTGAACAGAACAAGTGACTTCAGCTGCTCCTCATATGGCTTCCCTTCTAGACCCTTCACCATCCTCATGGCCCTCCTTTGGACACTCTCCAGTAGCTTTATATTTCTTATACCGTGGCACCCGAAACTGCCCCCAGCCCTCGAGGTGAGGCTGCCCCAGTGCAGAGCAGAGCGGGACAATCCCCTCCCTTGCCCGGCTGCTGATGCTGTGCCTGATGCCTCCCAGGACATGGTTGGCCCCCCCGGCTGCCAGGGCACTGCTGATTTATGTGCAACTTGCCACAGACCAGAGCCCTCAGGTCCATTTCAGTGGCACTGCTCTCCAGCATCTCCTTCCCCAGTCTGTCTGCACATCCAGTGCTGCCCCATCCCAGATGCAAAAGGTCTAATGCCATAGGAAAACACAGAACCTACAGTCACTCCAAGCACTGGCTGCAGAACCCCACCACAGCCAGAGCTGGAACTTCCATAAGTTCATGAATCAAGGTCTAAATCAAACACTTTGAGGTCCTAATCCAGCTGTAAGCCTGCATGTTCTCCTTTAGTATAAACTTTAAAAATACTAATGTAGGATGTAGACAGAAGCATGATATGGGCTTTTTTCCTAAAGCTTATTTCAGTGGTTTGGAAACCATGTTCCTAAAACAGCGTCAGGAGAAAAGAATCACTACGTCTTCTTTCACCACTTACACTTCAACACTACAGACAAACATTTGACCAGTAATCCAAAAAACAAATTTGTTGTTTAATATAATTATCTTGCCATTAAATAAGGGTTAGCACCTGAGAAAACTTTTCCTTAAATGAAATCTGAGATTCAATCCAAGTGTTGATACAGGTTTTTCAAAGGTACTATTAGCTTTTTTTCTAATTTGAAAAACACTATTTCACCACTCTTCAATACTAACAAACAACAAAAAGCTTTCATCAAAAATCACAGAAACAATGTCACAGACATCTGTGAAATTGCAAATCTGCTTAAGGTAGGAAAAAATCAGAAGTTCAAGACTGCAAGTTTTTATTCTAACTTAGAGTTCAGTGTCCATCTTTGAAAAACAGGATGAGCTGGAGTCCTAATTTTTTCTTTTTCCTGGCTCAGAGAATTCAAAACACAATGTTTACTACTGTCTTGCTCTCAAAGTTTCAGTGAATCTGTCTGAAAGGATACATGACATTTTTATTTGTCACTGTGCCAACACGTGAGAGATGTAAGTAAATACTGGTGGTAGACAAAGCCGCTTCAGCCTGCATTCCATGTCAGTGTGATAATACCGCAAACCAGCACTGCCGTTTTCCGAAAGTGGGTTTGCAGTGACCTCTGTAGGACAGACGTGAGACAGGGTCTATTCATGCTCCAGACTCACTTTTAGAAGCCATAATTATATTGGACACTGCTGCAGCTTCAACATAATCACGGTGCAGATTTTCTGCCTACTCCTACTAAGACAAGAAACTGGCCTTCAGCCCCTGATATCCAGAATGCCTGACAGTTCTGCTGTGGCAGTGTGGTAGTGACCTCCCCACTGATCCCTTCAGCATTGGACATGTTGGTACCATTTGTGAATATGATTAAGTTCTGAAAATAATTCCCGTGAAACCATGTGTTTTGCTAGATTTCAAGTTCTACAGTGTACAAAGATCCCCTGGCAACCAGACTCTGGCTCACCTGTCACAGGGAGATACAGCCGCCAACTACAGAATGTTCATTTCAGTGTGACTATTGGGATTATTTCTTGAGTAATTGTGCTGCAAGACAGGGACAGTTTGTGCAGCATTTTGATCTCTGGCCTCTTGCACATTTTTATGAAAGCAACATTGTCTACCTTTTCCTTCAGGAAAATGTCAATGGGGAAAAATCAGAAGTTGAAAACATTGAGTTACAGCTTCACACACTTCTAATCTCAGTCCAAGTTACTGAATCAAAGAGACAAAATTAATTCCAATGTGTGTTGTTAAGCAAAATCTCTTTGACTTGTTCAAGATTCATGCTACACACTTATCCAGGAAAACTGCAATAAATTATTACTTTTCATGACTACTCTATACAGGCCTTAGGACTAATCACCAATGTACAGTAAATCCAGGGGATCAGGGCCAGCCAACAAAAGCTTGTGAAATGCACATCTTGCTTGACCAACCTGATCCCTTCTATGACAGGGTGACAACCTTAGAGGATGAGGAAAAGGCTGTGGATGTTTCTACTTGAAGTTTAGTAAAGTCTTTGATACTGCTTCCCACAACATTCTCCTGGAGATGCTCTGCTCATGGGTCACACAAGCACACTGTTCATGGGGTAAAAAACCATCTGTATGGCTGGGCCCAGAGAGTGGTGGTAGATGGAGTTACATCCCGCTGGTGGCGGTCAACGGTGGTGTTCCCCAGGGCTCAGTACTGGGGCCAGTCCTGTTTAATATCTTCATCAACAATCTGGATGAGGGGATGGAGCACAGCCTCAGTCATTTTGCAGATGGCACCAAGCTGGGGGGGAGTGGTGATGTGCTGGAGGGCAGGCAGGCTCTGCAGGGGGATCTGGACAGGCTGGATCAATGGGCCAAGGCCAGTGGTGTCAGGTTCAACAAGGCCATGTGCTGGGTCCTGCCCTTGGGTCACCACAATCCCGGGCAGTGCCACAGGCTGGGGCAGAGTGGCTGGAAAGCTGCCCATGGGAAAAGGACCTGAGAGTGCTGGTGACAGCAGCTGACCATGAGCCAGGGTGTGCCCAGGTGGCCAAGGAGGCCAATGGCATCCTGGCCTGTACCAGCAGTGGTGTGGCCAGCAGCACCAGGGCAGGGATTGTCTCCCTGTACTCAGCACTGGTGAGGCCACACCTTGAATCCTTTGTTCAGTTCTGGGCCCCTCACTGCTAGAAGGGTATTGAGGTGCTAGAGCATGTCCAGAAGAGGTAACAGAGCTGTGAAGGTTCTGGAGCACAAGTCCTATGAGGAACAGCTAAGGGAGCTGGGGTTGCTTAGGCTAGAGAAAAAAGTCTCAGGGGAGACTTGCTTTGAAAAACTACCTGAAAGGTTGTGGTGAAATGGTGATCTGTCTCTCCTTCCAGGCAGCTAGCAATAGGACAAGGGGAATTTTGCCAAGGAAGGTTCAGGTTGGACATTGGGAAAACCGTCCTCACTGAGAGAGTGGTTAAGCATTAGAACAGGCTGCCCAGTGAGTGGTGGAGTCACCATCCTTGGAAGTATTCAGAAAAAAAAGAGATGTGACCCTTCATGCTGTAGTTTAGTGGGCATGGTGGTATTTGATCAGTGCTTGGACTTGATGGTCTTGGATATCTTTTTCAACCTAAATTATTCTGTTA
Organism: Callaeas wilsoni; assembly: GCA_013398955.1. Lineage (NCBI taxonomy): Eukaryota > Metazoa > Chordata > Aves > Passeriformes > Callaeidae > Callaeas > Callaeas wilsoni. Next base: position 11,256 of record VWPU01019549.1, read on the forward strand.
CTCTGTTACCTGGGAAACAGTATTGCAGCAAAGAAACTCCCCCCAAATTCTTGGCTATACTGACAAATGCAGAGACAGCAGATCCAGCGAAGTTATTCTTTCCCTGTTAATGATTCAGCCCTTGTGAGGTGACTATGAACTGCTGGGTCCAGTTTTGGATCCCAAATAATACAGGGAAGAGATGGATATACTGGGCTAGGTTCAGCTGAGGCCCCCAGCCTTCTGTCAACCTGGAAAAAGGGATGGGAGATCTGTTGCTTCTTTGACTTCATAGAATGATAGAATGCTTTGTGTTGGAAGGGACCTTTGCAGGTCATCTAGTCCAACTCCTCTGCAATTAGCAGAGACATTTTCACCTAGATCAGATTGCTTAGAGCCCCATCCAACCTGACCTTGAATGTTTCCAGGGATGAGGCATCCACAAGGTCTCTGGGCAACCTGTTCCAGTATCTTACCACTTCATTGTAAAAAAAGTTTTCCTTACATCTAGTCTGAATCTACCCTTTTATTTTAAAAGTGCTACCTTTGGCCCTATTGCTTCAGTCCCTCCAAAAAAGTCTGTGTTAATCTTCCTTATAAGCCCCCTTAAGTACTGAAAGGCTGCAAATAAGGTCACCCCAGAGCTTTCTTTTCTCCAGGCTGAGCCCCAACCCTTAGTCTTTCCTTGCAGGAGAGGTGGACCAGCCTCTCTGTGGCTCCAGACCATCTTTGTAGCCTTCTCTGGACCACCCCAACAGTTCCGTGTAATTCCTGTGCTGGGGACCCCAGAGCTGGATGCAGCACTGCAGGTGGGGTCTCACCAGAGCAGAGTAGAGGGGCAGAAAAATGGGCCTCCCTCTCCCTGTTGCCTATGCTGCTTTGGATGCAGCCCAGGACACATTTGGCTTTCTGGGCTGTGAGTGCACACTGGATCATCTCCAGCCTGTCATCTGCCAGCACCTCCAAGCTCTTCTCAGCAGGGCTGCTCTGATGTGTTCATCTCCAGCCTGTGCTAATAGCAGAGGTTGCCCCAACCTAGAAGCAGCACCTTGCATTTGGTCTTTTTGAAACTCATGACATTCCCATGGACCCACTTCTCCAGCTTGTTCAGGTCCCTCTGATGGCTTCCTGTCCTTCACATGTGTCAACTGCACCACTCAACTTGGTGTCATCTGCAAACTTGCTGATGGTGCTTGATCCTTTTGTCTGTATCACAGATGAACATACTAAACAGAACCAGTCCCAAGATGGACTCCTGAGGGATACCATTCATCACTGATTTCCAACCAGACCTTTATCCGTGGACCGCTACTCTCTGGATGCAGCCATGCAGCCTCTTCCACTGAACAGTCCACCCATCGAATCCCTCTCTCTCCAATTTAGAGAGAAAGATGTGGGGAAATGTTACAAGGCTTTACAGAAATCCAGATAAATGTCGTCTTTATCCCATCCTTGCCCACTGGTCTGTTCTGTCCATCACAGAAGGTCACTTGGCTGGTCAGGCAAGACTTGCCCTTGGTGAAGCTGTGCTGGCTGTCTTGAATCGCCTCTGTGTGCCATAGCACCTCGTCTAGGTAGATCTGTCCCATGCTCTTCTTGAAATCCTACCCTGAGAGGGGAGGACTTCTCAGGGTCCTCATTTCTGTGCTTTTAAAGGACAGATACAATATTTCCTTTTCTACTCACCTGGGTGTTCACCTGATAGCCATCGCTTCTCAAATCTCATGGAGAATGGCCTGGCAACTGCATCAGCCAATTCCCCCAGGACTCTGGGATGTATCTCATCAGGTCCTGTAGACTTATGTCCAGATTTCTCAAGTAGTCTTGAAATTGATCTTCTCTTACAGTGGAAGGACTTTGCTTCCCATCCACTCCAGAGCTGTGGGAAGACATTACATTGCCAGTGAAGCCTGAGGGGAAAAAGCTATTGAGTACCTGGGCCCTCTCCTCATGTGTTGTTATCAGTTTGCCAGTTTTATTCATCAGGGAGTTTCACTTTCTCTTATTTTCAACTTCCTCATGGGATGATATTGAGAAGGTAGAGAAAAATTCTGTTCAGAAGTGCACATCAGTAGAAAAGCAAGAGACACAAGCTGGAACATGAAAAGCTCAGACTAGAAATATTATAATATTATTTATGAGTGTGGTTAATGGTCTACTGAAGTTTATAATGAATGTTTTATTTTTGTAAAAATATTTCCATAGACTCTACTCTGTGCACAAATTGTCGCCTGGGTTACCATTCGCCTTTTGAATTGCTGGGTCGTCTTGCTGCATCGCCACAGGCAGTTTACAGTATTTCATTGTTCTGTATCCACATAAAAATGAGGCTTTTAGAAGTTGAACCTGGTGTATATTTACAGCTCTGATTATACAGTGTCCAAAGACCACATTCCAGGGAGGCTGTGGCTGTAACACATTAAAAAGGCATTGGGCAGAGGGCTTCTCGGGGTGTACCAGCAGTCATGTTTTAGAGAGTTTAGAGGATTATTTAATGGAAAGCACATTTTATGTCATTCTTCTTGCACTTCTCCTGCTGTAAGTAAAACTCCGCATCTCAATGCCTTGTTTAGATTTTCCTTAGTGCTGAGTTGCCTTCTAAGTGTGCACAGATACAACAGAGGCATTTTGCAGCCGAGTAAGAAACAGTGCAATAGATGAGTTAAACGAAGTTTAGGTGCGGTATTAGGAAGCAAGTCTTTACTGTGAGGGGGGTGAGGCACTGGCACAGGTTGCCCAGAGAAGCTGTGGGTGCCACATCCCTGGGAGCGCTCAAGTCCAGGCTGGACAGAGCTTTGAGCAACCCGGTGGAAGGCGTCCCTGCCCATGGCAGGGGGCTGGAACCAGATGAGCTTCAAGGTCCTTTATAGCCCAAACCATTCTGTGATTTTACGACTCTACGGAACCGACGTCTAGGTCAAGGAACAGGCCAGGAGCGGGTGATCTCACGCAAAAAGGTACGTGGTTACCGCGAAATTTAAAAAGCCGGCGGGGGATCCCTGTGGGCCGCAGCCGCGCCCCGCAGGCCGAGGGCAGGGGCGTGCGGGGCACTCCGCGGGCACGCGCGGGAGCGCGCACAGCCCCGCGGGAGCGCG
>VWPU01019550.1:0-33688 GCA_013398955.1 Callaeas wilsoni
GGGCCGGGGCCGGGCCGGGGCGGCGGCCGCGACGCGCGGCCCATGGACACCCCGCTGCAGCAGGAGTCGCCGCGCCGCGACACGGACGCTCCGCCGAACCCGCCGCCGCCGCCTTGCCCGCCGTCCCCGCTGCCGCCGCCGATTCACTCGGCGCCGGGGAAACAGCGGGAGGAGAAGAAAACGGCGCTGAGCAAAGTGAGGGGGCGCGAACGCGGCGCGGGGATGGGGGCGGCGGCGGCTCCGGTGGGAGATGGGGGAGGAAGGGAGGGAGGCTGCAGTGAGGAGATAGACCGAGGCTGATCGCAGGAGATTCGTGTGTTTATAAGGGGTATTTCTTCATCTGCAGAATGAGGATTGTCATTCCCTGGAGTATTGGGAGACCCCCAGCGTCAGCGCTGGAAATCATTTCACCTTTAATTGTGAAGTTAAGGCTGGCTGTTGCTGTGGCAAAGCAGCTCCTGTCAAGGGCAAGAGCACGTCTCTCTTCTCCGTCTTTATTTGAGCACTTTTCAAACAATACTTGCAGCCTATAACAGGTTGTCCAGGGATGTCAGAGAGTCTCCCTGGCTGGAGATATTCAAAGCCTGCCTGGACATGTTCCTGTGGCACCTGGTCTAGGTGACTCTGCCTTGGCAGGGAGTTGGACCAGACATCCCTTCCAACCTTGACAATTCTGTTAATCTTTGGGTACTGTGAGATTTGATTTATTCCCCTTTTTTATTACTTGGAAAACTGAAGCAGTGAAAATGACTGTAACTCAGAGCTCATTAAAGTTAAATTCAGCTGTTAAAGGACTCAAAAATTAAAACAGATTGCCTGAAGCTTGATGGCCATTTTACTGATTTGTGTGCTGGCATCATTCAGCCAGAGGTTTCTACAGTTTCCTGGCCTTTATTATTGGGCAGTTTAGCTGAGTGTGGTGAGTTGACTCCAGACCCCTAGCCAAATGATCTTGGACTCCCTCAGCAAGACCCAGGGAAGAAGGTATGATGGAAAAAACAAAGTATCATCACAGGGAAAAAACTGACGCAGCCGAGAGAGGACCTCAGCACCTTCCTACAGCTTCCTCTCAAAGGGAAATAGAGGGGCAGGCACTGATCTCTTCTCTCTGGTTGCCAGTGACAGGATGCAAAGGAAGGGCACGAAGCTGTGTCTGGGGAGGTTCAGGTTGCATATTAGAATAAGGTTCTTCACCCAGAGGGTGGTTGGGCACTGGAACAGGCTCCCCAGGGAAGTGTTCACAGCATCAAGCCTGACACAATTCAAGAAGCATTTGGACAGTGCTGTCAGGCACATGCTGTGATTCTTGGGGCAGGGCCAGGAGTGAGACTTCAATGGTCCTTGTGGGTCCCTTCAGGATACAGTATGGTTCTAACACAGAATTAATTTACTTAATTGCTAATTTAAAAAAAAATTAGAGAAGACTGATGAGAAAAAAAGATTGCAACTAAAACACCTTCCCACCTCTCCTCCTCCTTCCCAGGCTCAACCTCCTCTGCCCGCAAGCACTGCAGAAGGATGAGGAATGGGGGTTGCAGACAGGACATAACATCTCCTCTCTGCTGCTCCTTCTTCCTCACACTCCTTCCCTCCTCCAGCATCGAGGACCTGACGTGGGACACAACGGGAGACAGTCCTTCATGAGGTGCTGCCGGAGTGTGGCTCCCACATGCTGCAGTTGTTCATGACCTGCTGCAGTATGAGTCTCCTTCATGGGCTGCAGGCCTTCAGGATAGACCTGATCCAATGTGGGCTCCTCTGCTGGGCTGTAGGGCCTTTCAGGGCATCTCCTCTTGCTGCGTCATGGGGTCCGCCGTAGGCTGCTGGTGGATGTCCTGGGATGCAGGTCCTTCATGGCATGTGGGGGAACAGCATGCCTCACCATGGTCTCCTTCAAGGGACTCTACTTTGGCACTTGAAGCACCTCTTCCCCTCCCTCTCCTTTCCTTTTTGTCTGCAGGGCTGTGTCTTACACTTTTTTCCCCCCTTACTCCTCTGTCTCACTCACTGCTGTGCAGCCTTTCCTGTCCATTCTTAAATACCTTTCCCAGAGTCACCAACATCTTGGCTTGAGGGGCTCAGCTGTTCCCTGGGGTGGAGCCATTGGAGCTGGCTGCACTCAGCATTGGGCAGCCCCAGCATCCTCTCAGAGGCTGCCCTGAAACCCCTGCCAGGAGCAAGTGAACACAGAGACCTATTGCACTAAAATACTGCTGTAACAAGACTTAAAAGCTAGTTTAAATCATTTTTTAAGAGATATGTTAAAAATTTTATGTAATCAATATCTGTTTTTTAGGTTGTTGATGGTTAAATTGCAATGGTTCTCAGGCTCTTCATCAGAATATGTCAGTTATCCTACCGTTTTAAAACACTTAGAGAAACTGAGTTAGGGAATTTGTGCCATCTGTTTCTGCAGTATTTAGATCAAATATAAATCTCCATTTCTTTTTATATACACAGGTGGTTATACGAAGGCTTCCTCCTTGTCTAACCAAGGAGCAACTGGAGGAACAGCTGCATCCTCTACCTGCCCATGATTATTTTGAGTTTTGCACTGCTGATCCCAGGTGAGGATGAGTTGTTTCTGTAGGTTTTCAGGTGCTGGAAACCTAATCAAGGTATTTGGGACATTGAAAATCACATGTTTTTCCTCTTTTTAGTATTTTTGTTGGGTTACTGTTATGGCACACCTCAGAAGATGGGGATAACCCAGGTTCTTGTTACTAGATCCCTTGGGGTACATTAGTGTGAAATAACACTATGGATGATCAGTATCTGTAAATAAACAGCGTAGGGTTTATTATAGAACAATTAGGTTGCAAAGGAAAACAGGTATGGAGCTATTTTGGTGGTTATTATCTGTAGTAATACAACAACACGAAAACGTTGCGGTATGAAAATGCAACAACAGCACACAAGGACACACACAAGGGGAAAGCAAGAAAGGAAGAAAGGACAAGAGTGTGAAGCACAAAAGAAAGAAAAGCAAAGTACAAGGGTGTGAGGATCTCACCACCCATAGGCCCTGCAACAAGACTTGGTTTCTCTGCAGTCTGGGATCCAGATCCGGTGGGAGGAGTGAGGGGAGAAGTCGGCAGAACACACCATCTCTTGGGTCTGTATTCACTCAGGTTCAGGTGAATATAAATCAGGTACCTCCTCTGGGGTGGGGAGCTTGATGTAATAATGTGGGTCAGGGGGCACCTTCTAATCCAGCACAGCTGCCCATCCTAGCGGCACAGCTGAGTCAGTTATGCCCCATTATGTCCCATCAGCAGAGAGGAACACGCTCAGGTCACAGCGAATTCCCCGGTACTTCCCGGAGCGGGGTGGGGGGAGGGAAGTATGGGGAGCCCCACAGCCCAGTGGTTTGTGTAAGGAAGCACAACTTAGCATGACAAGAGGCACAATCCTCTCCACAGGATCCAGCTCCTCTCTCACTCACAGCCCATCATTCACCCTGTGCCTTATCAGATCGGAGCTTTAGCCATTACACAACTAAAAGTTCACCTCCTCCATCTCAACCAAGCACCCCGGCATCTCCACAAATAAGGACTGTTTTTAGTCATTGTCCCTTAACAGTTCAGTCTACTGCAGTTACTTAAAATATTTCTGAAAGCTGTCTGCATATGCAGAGACAATGGCATTCCTGCTGTTTTCCTTTACACCGAAGATTTTAAAATGGCAGATTTTTTTTTTTATGAATAGGGCATAATTTAGTTTGAAACCGTGATGTTTCTTTTAGTCTTCATTGGTTAACTTTAACAGTCTTCTTAATTGGCTGTGAGCAAGATTCAGTCTGGGGCAAACAATCACAGAATGTTTTCATGAGTTCCATTTGAGTTTAGTTTCTTCATTTGCCTGCATGGTTTTTTGTGTGCTTCATACCATTTTTCAGATAATCTAGTTTTATTCATGTTTGTCTCATGCAAAAATAAAAAAGAAGATATATTGGTTGATTTAAAATAAATCAATTGCTGGTATAGTTATATAATTCACTCAGTATCACAGTGGTAAAATGCAATTCTCTTTTGAATAAATCAGTTTCCAGAAGAGAAACAAAACACCCTGTATGCTCAATCTTCATGTGTTCTGAAAAACTGAAATATAAGATCCATCTTGTCATATCTTGGTGTGTGATGAATCACCCCTCCACTGGCTCGTGATTCTTTCCACTGACTACAGAGGGATCCCAGCTTTTTATTGCTGACCAAGTTTTGAAGTTAGGGGTTCTCTCAGAGTCTGCTTCACAATCAGGAAGAAATAAATGCTTATTTAGAGAAATTATGACAGTTTCTGACCTAGGTAGTTACACATAAGTGCAACAACAAAATAGTAGATGCTTCAGCTTTTCTGTTAGAACCACAAAGGATGTGAAGTGAGGAAAGAGGAGAACTTAGTGTGATTGGAAGTCTTTGTAGTACCTTACATTGCTTTTCTGAACTTTGTCATCTCTGTTTCTGAATGGGGCTATTTAAGGATTCTGTCCCAGCTGTTCTTTTGATAAGGGGAAAATACCAAAGGCAAACTAAAAATTCTCTGAAGAAGAACATCAGTTCTCAGTGTGTTTAGATGCACAAATGCCAATTAACAGTTAAAAAAATTCCAATTCTAATTTTCCAGAAAAGTTTGCATAAGAATTTAGGGAGTTGGCCTCTTCAGAAAAGAGAAGACACTGACAACAGTTGCATATATAAGGTTTCATTTTCTCTCTTATGTGATGAAATTTGGATTACCCAAAAATCTTACTGTTCACTCATTTAATTGCATCTATGGCAAATTACCAATGAAAGATACTGTGTTTTTTCTCTCACGCTGTAATTTGTTGTGTTATTCTTATCTGCCTTCACAAATCTAAACTCACTAAAAAAAAAAAATTCATTTCAGTTTGAATTTTTTAGCATGAAATGTTTTGTACTTGCTCCTTTTTTTCTTCATCCTGCTTTTAAAAAAAAAATGGTTTCAGACAAAAGATATATTTTTTCAGAATGGGTTTATCTTTACCAGGTTTGTATGGCTACAGCTTCTTTCAGCAAACTGCACAGCTTACATGGGCATTTCACTGCCATTCTGCAGTGGTGGCTTGACTGATTAGTTGTCTTTTGACTGGCTCAGGATCACCTTGCCTCTAATGCTTACACATACCCATGTATATCTTTTTCTGAGTCATCTCTTTACATGGGCACCACTCAGGAATATACAATAAACCTTCAGAAAGTAGAAGTTTAATCAAGGTTAATCGCAGTCTTCTCTTACACAGCACAGAACACTTTTTGAGTGTAAAGCATTGTATTGCCATAATCTGTCATGTTATGGACAGTTCACAAGATTTCAGCAAACTGTGCATATGTCTTCATGTCATTCCAGCTAACACGAGATGCTCCAAGACAAGGTGGGCATGTTCTTTCTGTCTTTCACTGAATAGCTTTTTTCTAGATCCTGTACCATGTGCATAGTGGCAAGCAATCCAGAGAATTCAGTGATAACAAAAACATGTGAAGGTGAAAAGAAATTTCATGTTACCCAATGAGAAGGATTTGAAGAAGCTACTCAGTGAAGAGGATCTGTTTGTTGGAAAGGCGTATAGATGCTTTGATGCAGAAGCAGACAAGTTTCCTTAGGAGCTGTAACATCTCAGTTTAGCCACGTCCTGTGTAACTACATCACAGAAGTTTCTATAAACACAGTCAGATTTTAGAACTTGTCAGAAATTCATGCCATGAATGACAGGTGTTGGAAATGGGTCAGAAGCAGTTAGACAAATACTTATTTATATATGAAAAACACAAGGTAGAAGTTTGGTATTACAAAGTCCCTAGGCTGCAAGTACTTGCAGTCATGTACTGGGTGAAGTATTTGTACATTTCCCCCTTTTTAATAAACTTTCTCTTGGCATTCTCTATTAGTTGCTGTTGGTAAGGGCACTAGAGAGGTCTAACTGTAGCAGTTTCTACATTTTTATGTCCAAGGTAATTTGTCCTAGAGGACAAAACAAACAAAGATACTCATATCAACTCCGGTTTCTCTTTTTTTGTAATCTTTATAATATCCTTATATTATAAATGTTATCTTTTTAAAATTTCATGTGATTAATGTAATTTTCAGTTTTTCAGTTACATCCATTTCAGTAAAATCATTTCAGAAAGTGACTTGTGTTTCGTTCATTTTTCTGATTCATCTGATTCACTGCATTACATTTATTTTCTCTTGCATTTTGATGTCAAAATACAAACAAAACACTATTTATAGATGATAATAAAGACTCTGCCTTCATGATAGACTGTCTTGTACTCAGACTTCAAATATTAACTCTTTTTTCCATATACTCTTTCCTTTTTGTCTGCTTGTGAAGGTTTCTGAGCCTATATTAAAGATTTGATTAATCAGTAGTCAAGTGATTGAGCTGTGGCCCTGCAAGGTGTGGGTCTTCTCTCTGGACTGACACTGAGTGCGGGGTGCCTGGAATTGTTGATAGTGTTGTGACGTTATAAAAGGAAAGAAATCTGAACACAGGCTTTGCGCGCATGAAAACTGTTCACGGTCACTCCCATGCCATGTATCACAGAGAGTGATAAAGCTCTTCCAAAGAGCACTCCTTTTCCCTCCATAGCTTCTTCCCAGCGTGGTGCTCAGGATTATTGTAGGTAAACGGCATTAGCACCATAGGATGTAGGTTTGCACCCAGGAACTGCAGCACTGAAGGGGCAGCGCCTTTAGTGCTTTGAAGGAACCACCACTACTGTGTTCTGGGTGAAATAATTGACAGGCTTTGACTGACACAACTCTGGTGTTTCTGCATTCTCTGCCAGGCAAACTGCTCATTTACAGCTGTAAAAAGGACTTAGTTTATTTAAAATTGTGCCTGTTCCACCCATTATGTGAATGACCACAGAAGATGACAAGGATGAAAGCCAGGGGATTTTAGCTTGACACGACAGTGTCGATGATGAGTTATCTCATCAATTACTGTATGAATGGTTGGAGGAGTTATTTGACTCTCTAAAATTTAGTTGTAGTGCTCTATATACATGTAAGTATGTATTTTATAAATGCCCACCATGATTCATAAGTTGATAAGTATTTTAGTAAGATGAGATTGCTGGTTTTATGGTTTATATGTTGCTGTTTAGACTGTAAATAACCATTTAAAATTGCATTCCTGTATATCAATCTTTGTACACAATTGTGTTAAAAGATACTTTGTAGAATAAGTAAACATTTAGAATGGGTTTGTTATTAAAGTAGCTAGAAAAATAAGGACTTAAAGAGATGATAGATAAGTGTTACAGAAGTAAGTGTACCCTGCAAGACTGAATACCCTTGAATGCAGAGCAGAAAGAAAAAGAAACAGGAATGAATAAATGTGTACACTCAGACTCATCTGGGTTATTTCCGTAGAGATTGTTCCAAGTGCCAACATGTGCAGTGCATCTGTCCAAAACATTATACGTATGGAAAGCAGCATTATAGACAGCAAACATATGGCAAAATGGAACCAGCTCTCTGATGATAAAACTGAATTTCAAATCCTGAATGAAATCTGTGGTGGTATATACTTGAAAAAAAGACACACGGAGTTCGCTGGCCCTTCTGTAGAGCTCAGCTGGAAGACAACATCCTGAAGAATAAAGAGTGTTCTAGCCAGTAACTGCTAAATACTGAGTACAAAAGTTAAGCAAGATTGTTTCTTCCTAGGAAAGGTCTTTAACCTCAGAGTGCCTGTGGCCCTGTGAAGCGCTGTGCATTCTTTGCTGCATCACCACGCTGTTGAGTTTTGAATGGATAGGTAAAGGCATAATCCAGGGTGGGGAGCACCTGCTGGAAGTCAGGTGTCTGAAACCTAGAGTAGAAGTAATATATATGCAAGCCAGTGCTAAGGATTTCAAATTTGGTAGGTTTAGTTAGCTTCCCGCTTAGAATGCTAATTTTACACACGTTTTTAGGCGCACTACATACTTTACTAGGTAAGAAGCCTAAGACAAGGGTTTGAAACACTCAGTGGTGTGGGTTTTGTACACTAAGCACTCGGATAGGTAACTCACATGCATATGAGAACCAACTCTCTTTGTAGAAGTGGCTCCATCAGAGAAGGAACTTGTAACTGCTAAGCGTTGTCACAGCTCTGTTTCTGCAACCTTCTACCCTGACACATAGCTACAGTAATGGACAGACAGTTCTGTGTTACTGTGCTGCACATCAATATCCCGCTGTGCTCAGCCATGATTTCATACTGTTGTATGTTTCTGCTGATGCTGTGAAGTTCTTGCAGTTGTTAATATCGTATAGCAACAACACTAGATCCCTTACTTGCAAGGTAAATTCTAAATCTCCGTTTTCCAGAGTCCTGTTTATACATTTCAGACTCAGTTTTTTCTTACTAATAAGTGCTTAGTAACTATATCAAGTATTCTTCAGTTTTGAAAAATACTCACTCTGATTAAGCTGAAAAAGTTAGAAAAATACTATGTTATGTACCAGGAAAAGATTATGTTGCCAAAGCAAGTGAAAGAGATGGCGTTGATATACCAGCTAAAGGAAACAAGGAAGGAACGAGCCTGTGTATTTTCGGTTCTATTTCACAATGCGTCCAACCATAAGGTTCTAAGTTCCTACAGGAAAAAAAAATCCAGCTCTATGATGAAGCTGCTTGCTGTGCACTGAGGCAGAGAAGTGCCACGGTAATGTAGGAGTGAACCCTTGTCCAAGTAAGTCTTTAATCTACAGAAAGTTTTAGTATTTTACAAAAGCTGAAGATGGAAAAACAGTGAAGGAGTTATTTGACTAGGGACTAAAACTCAGTTCCTCAATCTCAGATGATAATAACTGGGATGAAAAATATGCTTCCTCAAGATTGCTGGTTTTGTCTGATGAATATTCAGCACTACAAGTGTACAATCATATCAGTCTAATGTCAGGCCTCATTTAATTTAAACCTCAAAGCGCATGAAACATAGGAATAGTGGTGTTGATATGATGGAGAAGGAAGTTTCCTTCTTCCTGGGAGCCTCAGTTATCTGCAACTTTTTTACTGTTGATGCCATTAGGCAGCACAGAGACGTTGTTCCAGCACAGCTATAGATGGCCACAATAAAATCCCCCCCTTTACTTACATATTTTAAAATACATCTTTTAACTTTGTGTAATTATGAAAAGTGTTAAATTTTGCCTTCTTTGAAATGGATGAGAAGAAATCTGGCTTTTTACATCTGCTTTGAATCTTGGTGGTAACTCCACAGCCATGCTCTAGCCTCTTTCAGCCCTGGCCATGCCCTAGCAGGCATTTTTGCAGTTACCCACTTACAGTTCATGCAGTGCTGTTCTGTTCTATAGTGTCAAAACATACTGGGTATATATGGATAAAATGTCTCTTCCTCTCTTCCTTGGAAATAGAGAGTTTATCCTGTTCAAACTGTAGAAACATTCCATAACTGGTATTTGCAAAGCATCTAAATGTAAAAAGCCCTCTAGGTTGCTTTGGTTTTTTAACATTTCTTCTGGCTACAGGATCAAACACAAATTTGGTGGGTGTACAAAACCATTGGTTATTGACAGCACTGCTTATTATGGTCTCCTCCTAACAAAATAAGTGGAATCCATATGGATGCTTATTTTAAAAAGAAAAAATTCCTTGGGAGCAGTGCTGCATTGAACTGCCACATGCCTGGATCCTGTGATCCAATCCATATTTTTGCTGTTTCTCACTCATTGTGAAATCTGTTTTTGAAAGAGTTATGGGATTGAAATACAATTGCAGCTCTGTGTGTTTATTGTCTCCTGCTGCTGGTGGTGAGTTGGTCCGAAGACAGGCCATAGGTGACAATGGAATAATGAACATAAGTATTTTAAAGATGTGGGCTTGTGTTAAGATTTGTTCAAAAACCTGATGTAATATGTAGTCATCATTAAGTCAGTTTAAGACAAACTGGTTTATATCAGAGTTGCAGGAGTTTAAAGCATGTACATGCCATGGCTTACAGTAACTTAGCTGATGGTTTCTAATTCATTAAATTACCTCATTTTCATCGTGGTTGTGGTGTGTCAGCTCTGAGGTTTTTATCAGGCACATTAAACATTTACCCATGGAGTGGGATCTATGCCAGTAAATTCTTGAAGAATCAGAATTATTTGAAGTACCTGTTTCTTTTGCTGGAAATGCTTTGGATTTTCACAGCAACTGTTGGTCACAACTAGACATTGATAAGACATGGATGTCTGATGGAGTTTAGGTATTTGTGCATAATTCAGTGGATAATATTGCCACCTATTAAGTTTTTTATTCTTTCTTAAAGGTGGAAACCTATTTAAATACAGTGACAGCCTGGAAACTGCCCCATCACTGCAATCTTTTACTTAACTTTTCCTGTTTCAGTGACAGAAGACTCCTTTTTATGCCCAAGAAGTTCCCCAAAAGCACTGCTGTTATTCATATCTTTTAAATTGGGAAATACTAAAGTTTTGATCCTGCACAATTGGAAATGTATGCTCTGCAATTTAGGGGGACAAAACAAACTGGAAATATTTGTGCCAGTTCAGAATAAATTTCACAGCTGCATACAGAACTCTGATGTTCTGTTACTTTTTGTCATATATATGTAATTAGATATGTAAATGTAAGGACTGCTTAAGGTAGCAGTTTCTCAAAGAAGATGAGAATTACGATGTGATCCTTCTGGTTTTATGTTTTCCCTAGCCCCGGAAAGAATAGTAAGTAACAGAAAATAAAATTGTTTCTTGTTGCAGCCTTTATCCTCATCTCTACTCAAGAGCATACATTAACTTTAGAAATCCTGAAGACATCCTTCTCTTTAGAGATCGCTTTGATGGCTATGTCTTCATTGATAATAAAGGTTGGACTATTTGTAAGATATTAAATGTGTATATATACATATACCATTTTAGAGCTTCAGTTTGCTTCCTTTTTGCTAGTTATGCCATTATTTCCTCACTATGCAGTTAATTACATAAAAATATGTTAACATTTATCGCTTAAAAGACAATAAAGTGCAAAATACATTTGTCCACGCAGTCTTGCTTGTCTATGTGGTATGCATGCTTTACATGCATTCTTGTACTTTAGGCAATACACTATCAAGACCATACTAAGAAAATTACCTTATGCAAGCTTCACAATTCATTACAGTAGTGACTGAACAACATTTTGGTTGCCCACTTTTAAGACATGTAGAGATTGAATTTTTAGGGCCTTTGCAGACATCTTGGGTTGAGTTCTGAGAACAAGAATGGCGAAATTGACAATTTTAAAATGTTCAGTCTGCTAATGTGTGCCCAACAGTAAAGAAAAAGTCTGTAATGTAGGTGTGGATAAATCCAGATCTCCTGCAGGAGTATGAAACTGCCATCAATAAGAAGTGGTTTAGCAGAACTTTAGCAGTTCCTTGCCTCATTTGGGCATACCTTCTGTAAAAAATTGCATAGGTTATATAAAATAGACATAGATTTTTGGGTCTCTTGTCTGTACAGAACAGACATTTTCTGTTCTGTACACTCAGTGTTGCAGAGGTCCTGTGAAAAGTAGCCCTGCCTACCCTTACTAGAAACTGATCTCTAAAGTAGCTGTTAAAAGGAATGAATTCCTCTTCAGCATTTCCTACCTGAGACGTTTTATTTGCTTCTGAGATCCCTCAGATTTGGATGGTTTTTGTGGAGATGAAGAACAACACATTCCTAGCAGTATGCATTTCCCAGATTTCAAATTCTGGGTGTTTTAAGATTAAAAACTAGAAAGAAGTTATTTTTATGATTCTGCTAGGCCTTTACCTAAATTCAGCACATTCTTCAATATTATGCTGGAATGAAGCCAGAATACTCTGCAAAACTGAGCTTGGACACAGTTGGCCAGTTTGGCATGTTTGCTTTTACAAATAAAGAGCACAAGGTTTGATCAGAAGTGCCCTCTGGTGAGGCTTGTGGCAGCATTGCATTATGAGGCTAAAACTGGAACAAGAATTAGCAGATTCAATAAGGTTAACAAATAGTCTAGCAGATTAAAGACAAGTTTTCAGTGAACTTGAGTAAAGTGTAATCTTGAACCTGCTGCAAGTGGAAACCAAGTGAAATTCAAAACCCACACACGGTTCTGACTCCAGTCCAAAGAAGACGCCAGTGTTTAGGGCACAATTCAAAGCAAAGAATCCCTGCCACTAAACACAGGCAGGAGTTGCATAGTCCATCATAAACAGAAGTTTCACACAATTCTACGTGCTGAGTTTTACAGTTGTGGTTCTGAAAGGAGATGCTTTGTTGTTTTATTGCCTATTACCCAGCATTTATTTATTTTTTAAGCTTTTAGACAACAAAGCTTTAGAACAGCAACTCAACAGTTTCAGATTGATTTTCTGGTAGTACTTAATCACTTGTCAGACTGAGATTTTGTGATAGATTTTTCTAGTCGATGTCTGTGAATAATTAAAAGGAGACTATGAATAATAATGCAAGAATTTTATTGTGCAACAGTAGTCATCCTCATTTTCAGTCTTGTTAACATATCCAAAATAAAAGATAATTTTTTTTTTAATTTAAAATACCTCTATGTGTAACTTTTCATTAGACGTTTAGGAGTGAATTGTAGAAACATTTACTTTTTTTTCACATAAGACTGCCCAACACATGTTCAAGAGCTTTGAAAATCTTATTTGAAGATAGGGAATGTTTCTCCCCCTCAGAAAATTAAGGGTTGGTTTCTTTTAAGGTTTGGAATATCCTGCAGTGGTTGAGTTTGCTCCATTCCAGAAGATTTCAAAAAAGAAGCTGAAGAAGAAAGATGCCAAAGCTGGGAGCATTGAAGATGGTAAACGTTTTTTCTTGACATCACAGTGGAAAATCTCTGTTATGTATTGCAAAGTGTTAACATATTTCAAAAATTTTTCTTCACAGATCCAGAATATAGGAAATTTTTAGAGAGTTATTGTGCTGATGAAGAGAAGATCTGTGCCAATCCTGAGATTCTTTTGGGAGAGATTGAGGCCAAAACAAGGGAACTCATTGGTCTGTTTTCTTATTTTTTATTATTATTTCTTATTATTGAGAATTTTCAATATCTTACTTTTATATCTTTATGATATTACCTGCAAGACCTGACCTGTTCAGTCAAACAGATTTATATTACCACAGTTAAATATTTGTTTTCCAGGCGAGTAGTAGCAGTAAACCTTTAAGTCTCTATGCATGGAAATCACTTGGCTTCACTTGAACTTTTGCATGCACGCACTCTGGCTTCAGAAATAGACCGTTAATAATTCTGAATACTTACAGATTTATTAGCAGATGGAAGATTTATTTTTAAAATACAAAATAGTTGAATACTTAACCATTGATCCCTGATATTAGCTGCTTTTATTAAGAAACATGAAATGATCTCTCTCTGTTCTCACGGTCAAGATTCTGGAAAAGCTCTGAAAGTAAGGCAACACGTTATTTTCTGTATGCATGCAGCATGACTTCCAGAGTCCTGGGGGGAATTTTAAGTAAGGTCAGCACTGAAATCTTCAGTGTTGGTATGCAGTTTTCAGGATGACATGGAATTTTGATTTATCTTCAAGTGATAACATGCAGAACACTTAGTCTTTCCCTAGATGTGACAATTGAGTAGGGAAAAAAATTGACCTTTAATGGTATTTCTTTACAGTGAAAAAGTGGCCTCCTCTTTTGATTAGAATCATAGAATCATTTAGTTTGGAAACTTGCTGTTCAAGAACATTAAGTACAACAATTAAACCAACAGTGCCAAGTCTACCACTAAACCATGCCCCCAAATGCCACAACTGTACATCTTTTAAGTACCTCCAGGGACAGCAACTCCACCATTTCCCTGGGCAGCCTCTTCCAGTGCTTGACAGTCTTTTCTGAATAAATTTTTCTCAGTATCCAATATAAACCTGCTCAATAGCATCTTGAGGCCATTTCCCATTTCCTGTCACTTGTTACTGCTGTTTGAGTTGACTGGAGAGATTTGGAACTGTAATAACTTAGAGGAAATGAAAATGGACATTTAGATAACTCTCTTATCAATAAAACTTGTTTGTTGCTGTTTTGAATGGGGAAGTCACCCAATAATTTTTATTTACCCCAAATCTTCCATGGTATTTGACAGCAGAGTGAAGGCAGTAAAAAAATTTTAAGAAGTTTACAATTTACAAAAAGT
Organism: Callaeas wilsoni; assembly: GCA_013398955.1. NCBI lineage: Eukaryota > Metazoa > Chordata > Aves > Passeriformes > Callaeidae > Callaeas > Callaeas wilsoni. The sequence goes on from VWPU01019550.1 coordinate 14,162, forward strand.
TTACAGTTTCAAGAGGATTTATTAACTTTAAAATATTCTATCAGTGAAGATGATTAATCTTGAGAGTTGCAGATTTCTGAGTAACAATATTGACTGAAGGCAGCTTTACCTTAAGATTTTTAGTGTTTTGTTTCTGTTAAATCAGAGCGAATCAAACTAGTTGCTTTATTTTTCCTGCCATTCAAAGCTGTGGCCATTGCTATCAATAGAAAACCAAAGATTTCTTCAGCAGGTAGCATGTTTATAGCAAAATTATGTAAGAGTTTAGCTGTGTGTCCTGTTTCAAAGGTGTTGCTCCTACTGATGTCAATGAAGGATATGCCCAAGACTTTGCTGGCAGAATTGAGCTTCACATGCTCAGCATTTCTCCAAGTTACTGCGAACCAACATGTTTTATGCATCATGCCAGATATCACATTTCCGTGTGATAGATATGAAAGACATTCTCTCTGTAGCAAGATGAAGATAAGCTCTTTTTTCTGGTTGGTTTGTAGAGAGCAAGATAAAATGTAAAGTTTTGCTGACACAGCTCTTCATTTAGTAATTTATTTTCTTTTAACGTGTCTTGAACATTTTAAGAAAATGCTCTTAGATTTGTATTTGTAGTAAGGCCCATAATTAAGATAGGGAAGATTCACGTTTGATAAACATTGGGTTTTTTCCCTTCCTCTTTTGGTAATACTCATCACACTGCCTCTCTCCCTTGAACTTCAAATTGTAATTTCTCATTAAACCTCTTGCACTATAGTCTTAGTCATGACTAGGGTCAAGTTCTGAGCTCTCAGTGCAGCTTATCCTTTCCCCAGACCTTCCAGTTACATTTTGTGATCTCTTTCAGCATGTAAAGGTGCTCAGAGGCAACCACTGCTCAGACAGGGGAACTTAGGGAGGAGGAGAGAGAAGCAAAACTCTGATCTGAGGGACCGGAAGGGAGAGGCAAAACTCAGATCTGGGGACCTAAAACTTGTCAAAAATTATGGGCAGGTAGGGAGGATGGGGAGGCGTGGAAAATCTAGGGATAGAGTGAGGAAAATATCAAATCAACAATCTTCATTGGTCGTTGATTCCTACCATTGATATTTGCTAAAAATAAACAGTGAATCCTCTCAGCCTTCCCATTCATAACTGTGTAACAAAGTTTTGTTATTAATGAATGGGTTACCCCCAGCATAATTGATTTTCAATGCAAAAAGATTTAAATGTTTTTGGTATGTGAATTGTGTCTAGATTTTGGCTATGTAATTTCAAATTTGTTGAAAACTTCTAAAATTTCTTCCTTTTTTTCCTTTTTTTTCTTTCAAATTTTGTCATGCATTTCAATAGGGAATGTTTTGCTGTGGTTTGAGGGAGAATCCTATACATAACTGTAGCGCAATTTCAAGTAATAAACATTTTCTATTCTGGGACATCTAAAACTGACAAAATTTATTGTAACTAACTACTCACAGCTATAAGTACAAGCTGAATTGAAGTCTGAATTCAGTACTGACAGTCATGAACAAAGAATTTGATAAGGAACATGATAAAAAATTTGATTATGTTCTCCAAGTTTTTGTAGAATTTGGGGATGGTTCAGGCAGGTGACTTGATTTCAGAGCCTGGATACAGCTCTGTAATAAAAGAATAGCTGTCTGATCCAGTAGATGAGACCTTTTATTAGCAATTTGGGAAGCCAGAGCTTTATTGAATCTGCTGATACTTTGCTATGTAACCTGGGACAAACTGCTTATCTCTTATTCCTCCTGTTTTCCCATGGAAAGGTGAATACTAAATGTCAGGTAAATGGAAATGTTATATGAGACTGAAAATGTTTCCTTTATGCTGTACTTTGAAAACTGGGATTGAAAAGTGCTTTGTCAGATTACAGTAGTGTGAGCTGTATATGAACAACAGTATAGCTAGGTTTTGATGTACAAAAGTAAAAAGTAGGAATATATTCTGAACACATTTCTTTCTTTTTTGGTGAAATAACCATTCATTGAGCAAGAGAGAAAAGCCATTCTCTTGAACTGAAAGGATATGATCTTTAATTAAACATCAAATAATCATGCAACATATTTTTGTCGCTTCTAACGCTAACAGCAAAAAAGCAATAAAGTGTTTCTAAAGCAGAATGATGGGAATACTTTCAAAAATACGTGAAACAAATAAGTTTATCAATGATTTAGCTCCCTTTCAGATAAAGCTAGAAAAAGGGGGTTAATACTAAAGTAAAGAAATGAGTACATTTTAGGAGTTGAACACTATATCACAAATTTTTTGTGTTTTAGCTAGAAGAACAACACCCCTTTTGGAATATATTAAAAATAGAAAATTAGAAAAGCAGGTACGTTCAGACTTTTGCCTGAAGTTCCACATTTATGTTTCATGTGGTTTTCCGTTGGACAATTTACAATTAATCATTATTGAACTCTTCAGAGAATACGAGAAGAGAAAAGAGAAGAACGAAGGCGGAGAGAATTGGAGAAGAAACGTTTGCGGGAGGAAGAGAAAAGGAAGCGCAGAGAAGAAGAAAGACGTAAAAGAAAAGAAGTGGAGAAGCAAAAGAAAATTTCTGAAAAAGAAATAAGGATCAAGGTAACTGAGAATAATGAAAAAAAGAATTCTTCTTTTGAAATTATCCAGAAGTTCTTTGGTATCTCAATGTTTATTTAGTGTACAACAGCACAGTGTGGAGACACCAAACCAGTTTTGACTGGAAGGGAAAGTAACTTAGGGGTTTGACTAAATGTTGTTTGAAAGTGTTACTGATGGCCTTACCTACCATAATGTGCTGCTGCAATTACAGCAGGCAGTTTGGATATCTTCATACAACTCTGGTGCATTCTATGCCAACATTACCTGACAGAACCAAATTGTTCTGTGCCAGCCTGTTGGAATATTATTGTGAGTTTGATCCCAATATGGGCCATTCACTTAAGAGCTGGACTTGATGATCTTTGTGAGTTTCTTCTAACACAGAATATTCTGTGATTCTGTGTTTCTGTGAAACATAGCTTTAACACTTTCTGTCATGCAGATCTACATTTGGCCATGTGTGCAGAGACACATGTTTATGTTTATGCTCATGCTCAGAACTGATGTATTTTAATTGTATGTTTTAGACTAGTTATAGCAAAGTCTTGCTCATTTCAGGTTGCACTGCCTTTCAACAATCTAAACGGATTTTAATGACATCACTTAGGAGGTGTATCTTGTGCTGTGAAGTCAGACCATATAAAACCATCTTATTTGTAGAAGATGACATGGATAAAACTGTTCATCTGAACTAAATTTTGTGTTATTGGAAAGGCTTTGTAGGCTGTTTTGAAGAGGAAATTTGAGATAAGAATCTGTAGCATAAAGCAAGAAAACACAGACTTGACTCAGATCTAGTGGTGGTGAGAAGCCACAGAACTGTGGACATCGTTCCTCTTTTCTTCTCGGAAAACAGTTTTCTTCACCTGAAAGTATAAAAAAAGTATAAAAATAGTAAAATCTGAAGCGGAATTACTTGCTTTTCATATCAGTGCATTAAAAAAAAAGTACTCCAGAAGTTCAGAAGAAAAGGGTCTTAATCCTTAAAATATATTACCCAAAATTGCTTGTCCAAAAAGTTCCAGTATTTATGACATATTTGTGGTGATATGACCTTGAAAGCTATTTCTGTCTCTGAAAGAAAAGGAAAATATTACCTGACGGAAACCTCACAGAAGTTTTAAATATTTGAAAAGAATAACCCGTGCTCATTTCAGAAATGAAATGGTGGAATGGAAGGACTGAGATGTTCTGCCTAGAATTGATATGTTAGGGTAATAATTTGAGACAGTTGGTCCTTCTATAAAGATTATTCCTGTAATACTATACACTGCTCACACCCTGTGTGGGTTGCTATGAAAGGAACATACTTCTTGAAAATCGTAATCTTCAAGGCTAAAATGTGATGGCTTCTTTTCTGCTAATACCATAAGTTTTTCCTCAGTCTGTATTTGTGTCAGGATGTACTAAGCACCTACTTCTACATGCCTGTCTATCTCAAGTAATTCATGTGACACACATTTTATATATAATATTTCAAGGAGTGAAGTATTAATCCTGCTCTCTTTGTAGTATTGTAGAGGTTCTGCTTCTTATTTTATGGGCAATGACATTGAGCTCTGTTACATGATTTCTAAGAAACCATAGACCATAATAATGTCTTTATATTTATAACTCAGGAGAGAAGAGTAGGTAAGTGCTTTGAGAAGAATAGGTAAGTGCTTTCTCCAGTATTCTCAGCATATTTGAAAGTGTGCAGTTGAATGCCCGTTAATGACTGTCACTCCTTAGCAAATGTAAACTGCCCTTTTAAAATAACTTGAAATTTCATACTTTGTAAAATACATCCCTAGCATGTAAATAAGGTATCTCCAATCTTAGCAGGTTACTGATATATTTAGTACTTGTTAAAATCTCTGTACAACAGAGGAGAATAATTTTGCATCATAATATGAACAAATATCCCTTAGCTTCTCAAGAAGCCTGAAAAAGGAGATGAACTGGCCAGTGAAAAGCACAAAGAAAAAGGTGAAGAAGCTGACATTGAGGAAAACAAATGGGATAAATCACCTGGATCTGGGAGTATAAAATCCAAATCTTTGGAGAGTTCACTAAAAGAACTTAAGGAAAAGTAAGTAATATTTATCTTTTAGTCTTTAATTTAGATGCTAAATGCTTTCATTGCAAGGCTTAAATATAAGTGGTGCATTACGAGATGTTCTGTCACCAAAGAACCAATTTCATTCTGTGTGTGAACAAATCTCTTCCTGTTGTTTTGGTAAAAGGTGTTTCATAACAATTTACTGACCTGGTGGCAGTATTAGTTGCAATTTGTTATTGATGAAATGCTATGAAATCACAGATTGGAAGGATTTCTGCATGAAAATTCAAGTCATTCAAGTCATTTTGTTCTTATTTCACCTGTTGCCCATCAAGAGCTCAGGTAAGGCTCTCCTTCCATTACTGACATCAAAGGCTAAATTGGCTATGCCTTACTTTTCCTTCACACTTGGGTTGGCTGCAATAAACACATAAATGTATTAGGTAAGTGGGACAATGGCAAAATAGTGAAGGTGTGAATGAAAGCCTTATGACAGATAGGCTATCTCTATCTCCCACTGCCTTTTTTATTACATTGGCAATAGTAGGAACAAGAGGCACAGCTCAGTTCTATTACTGCTGTAGCCTGGAAGTAACTCATCTTACAAGTGTTTTCAGCAGTTGGTTCTCTTTCTTGTCCTTTGGCACGTGAGTCCCACCGCAAGCAGTATTTACCCATAAGATATGTAAGATAAATAACTAAGAAAAAGATGGATTTCTGAATATTCCTGAAAACTTCCATGTCCTGTTGAAATTGAAAATATTCAGCAACTTCATTGTTGATGCTGTTCAAGAAAGGAAACAGAACAGGCTCAACCGAAACACTTGCAGGGGCAAATCAGTTGTTTGCTACTCATAGAATCTTCTAGGTTGGAATGGACTTTTAAGATCATTGAGTCCAACTGCTAACCCAGCATTACCAAACTGCCACTATAAACCGTGTTCTTAAGTGCCACATCTACATGTCTATTAAATACCTCCAGGGATGCTGACCCCACTACTTCCCTGGCTTTTTATGCATTAAACTTTTGGTGGTGCCATGTAACATTGTTTGCTATTGATCCTGTAAGTTTAATAAGGCATTAATGTAGATTTTGCTTGTGTAAAACAGAATCCTTTTGGCTGCACAGGTACAGTAAGCATTACCTTGTGTTTCCAAGTGCTCATTTTATCTTGATTGTTAGTGGGTAGGTAGCAAGCTATGAGCTATTTCATCTGGATTGAGATTTAAAGTTGAAACTACTTTGTCACTGACTCAGAAATCTGTAATAAACTGTAACTGCCAACTCTATCTGCAGGAGACTGAATTGCCTGCTTGAAACCATGTCAAAGGCTTGGTAGCAATAGCTTCCTACCACAAATCAAAATCTCAGTAGGTGCATAAGTGTACATGGTCAAAAACAGATTTGAAACTATACCAAATAGAAATGTGCTTCCATTCCCTTTACTTCCATTCATTTCTGCTTTCTCTGACTGTGTAACTGTCTTCTGCCTATACTCTGAAATTGCTTACCCTGCCATTTCCACTCTTGCCTGCCTGTTTACTGTGACTGATTTTTAGGAAGCTGCTTTAACCACTGTTTTAACAGGAGTTTGTATCCCTGTCACGTGCCTGCCTTCAGACACAGCCATTCCTTCCTCCCCCACAGTAACAGACAAGGGAAGAGACAAGTACCAGGCAATGCTACAGCAACAAATCGAGGGGGTCTTTTTGGCTTTTTAGAAGGTCATGCCCTGAGCCTTGCTAGGACTTGGAGTTAGTGTCTGGAATAGGATGTTCAACATGAAACAAGGCAACTTACAGCCACATACCCCTTGGGACCTAACACAGTATTCTATATAAGTGTATCCATGCTACAGGTACAGGATCTGTGTAATTGTGATTGGTTCAGGTGTCTGTGACAGCTGGGACATTGCTTCCACTTGGTGAGTGTGTTATGCTGACACAAGCTTGCTCTTGCGAAATGCTGAATAACTTACATCTCATTCAGATTCTGCTTTGACTTCCAGCTTTCCTGAGATGGGGGCCCTCTTTTCGCAGCCCCACTAATGCCCAGGTTCATGACAGATGCTAACAATTTTCACAGTTCTATTAAAAAAAAGTTATGTATATAGATACACTTTTATTTGTATTAAATAATTCTAAATTAGAAGCATATCACTATTTGATCACTACACCATTAAAAAATCTCCGTCCTCTCTGATTCTATCTGCAGTTTCCCAAAATATGAGGAGACTATCAAAAGTAACTTGCGGTTTCAATTTTATGTATTTGTACATATGTAATATAAAGAAATGGCCTGTATTTGTTTCTTTTGAACTTCAATATATTTTGTAATCTTTCTGCATTATTTGCAATTTGGCCATATGAGAGAAACATCCACTTGCTGAACTGGAACAATGAAGTGAATAAGAGAGCTGAGAATTTTATCAGACAGGCAGAAAAATGTTGCAAATAGTCTTTGTAATATAAACCATTTACAGCATAGCAGAAATTAAGTATCATGTTGTGGTAAGGTAATGGTCTTTTCCAAAATAAAATATGCAAAGGCAGGCTAGATTACTTGGAGACACAATAAACAAAAGTCTGGAATGTAAGTATTTATTTTTCACAAATGTCTTCTGCAAGTTATGACAGCAGTAAATAATTTTTGTTATACAGAGACATAAAATTTACAAATTGATACATGATACTTGCACAGTTCCTTCAGGTCCTGAATGTTCCTGTTCAAGGAAATACTTACAGGCATGACTCACCTCAACACCAGGCTGCAAGAGATAATAGTGCAGCATGTGTTTATGTGAAGGGTATTGAGGAACTGTGGATAGGATTTCAAAGAGGAATAGAAGGTGAAAAATGGGCCTTCCACAACAGTTGCACAAAAGCTTGGTAAAGCTTTATCTGCTATTCTGAAGAGAATGCATGTTCAAGGGCTGGACATACATGGGTGAGACATTCAGCATATAACCCTTTTGTAACGAGAAGAAAACAACCTTGCCATATAACCCATCTACACACTCCTGAAGTCAAAGGAAGGCTTTGACTTGTATCCTTCTGTAGCTCTTTTACTGTTAATTGCTTGGATTTTCTTTCTTTTTATACATGCTCATAGGTCACAAAATGATAGTGACAAAGAGCAAAGAGATTTGGAGAGAAGATTTCGGGAAAAAGAACCTGAAAGACAAAGGTATCGATTGGATGATGGCAGAAAGCATAGAACTCACTATGAGTTTGACAAGTTTATGAGAAGGAATGAAGAAGAGCTGAAATGGGGCAAAGGATACAACCAAGACAGAGGAAAGAAAGGGAACTACAACTACAGCTTCACTGTGGAGGCAGTAGACAAACTGGGTAAAGAGGACAAGTGTGATGACATGGCATCCAAAAAGGAGCGCATAAGAAATAAGGTTCTTTTATTCATTTAGGATAATCTTTCATTAGTTAAATGTGGTTCAAGATCACAGATTTTAACTTCTGAAAATTCAGCATAAAGATGCTTTTTCAAAAGAATTCTTTATCTCATTTTCAGTAAAACCCAGGCTTCTTTCTGGGTTGTCAAAGAACAACAGCAGTTAAAATAAGTTAAGGTTACAGGCTCATTCATATTCACAATATAGAAGACTTTCTGTCTTCATTTCAATGCTGTCATTTTAAGAACACTATTCTTGGAAGCCTTGCATTTTATAAGTGTATTAAAAATTGTTACACGTCTGATCTGTAATGAAATTTAAAAACTGTGGCATGTTAGTCTTTTAAAAATGTACTCTCATTGCTCTCATAAAATAATTATTTTATGGACTTGCCAGGCATTGCTTGGTAGAGCAACAATAGGGACTTAAATCAATAGCTAATTCAGAGAGTGTGAATGTATGGATTCTTCTGCATACCTGACTGTATGAAAAGGCTGTCATTTCATCAGGATAAATTTATCCTCATAGCTGTTGTCAGGGAAAGAGCAGATGCAAAACCAGTGTGAGGAGGGCCTGTATCAGGGTGTGTAGTAGAGCTGTCCCTTATTGTCTCCCAGAGATATGGGTATCGTTTTTCTCAGGCTGGCTGATTTCACGGATGTGCCAGAGTCTTTTCAGGATGTGGCTTTCCTTGTCAGCCCCATTCTCTCTCTCTCTCTCTCTCTCTCTCGTGATCCTAGATTTTCCACAAAAGATGACCAAAACACCGTTAGCGTAGAAATTTATTCTGCACGTGACACTCTTCTTTCAAAGCAAGTGACTGATCTGTACTGTGGGCTAAGGCTGACAAGAATAAACTGGTCACATGCAGAGTGAGTCTGCATGGAGTGTGCAGGGAACAAGTCCAGGTGGACTCACTGTGCATGTCACGGAAGTCATCTTGTGCAAACACAGGAAGCCTGGTGTGCCCCGCTTTTCTTTAATGCAGAGGTCAGCTGGGCAGGATGGGTAAGATTTATCTGCATTTACACATTAGCCACCTTCCTCATCAGTGGATCAAGCTGTACAACAGTCAGAAAAATAGTTGGTTCAGAAACAGGAAGATGGGAAAAATAATTTTTCTCATGCTTGCCATGCTCTTCTTGAAATCTGTCAAATGAATCTTCAACCTTGGAGCTGGGTGGTGGGTCTTGGGGGCCTTTTGGCAAGTGTTAAGAAGCTGCCTGCTTTTTATTTCCTTGCATCACACTTCTGGTGGCTTGGTGAGTCTCTGGATTAGTCCACACTTAGGACTAAAATGCTATATTTGTTCCCTAAAAAAATAAGCATCATCAGTAAGGTATTTTGCAGTGTGCTGACTTTTTTCCTTAGAGTATTTATCACATGACTGAGATTAGGGGCTCAGTTTTACAACTTAGATATAGCATTGACAATGCCAACACAAATTTTTAGTCAGAGATGGAACTTCATTCTGAAGTTTGTAAGAATTAATTACAAAATGGGGAATTTCCAGTGTAAGTAACATGATAGCTTTTATGCAAACTGCAGGCTACAGAGGGTGTGGTAGGAAAAGTCGTTTGGACTCTTTATAATAAACTTTCTAATGGGCACTGCTTGTCAGAGGATCTACTTTTATGCAGCTGTTTGGGATATAGAAAGGTGTGTTACGCATTTCATACCACACTGCAAAGCACTAACTAGAATGATCTAGTCATAAGGCTCAGTAGTGAATCTTGACACCTGGTCTAAAGAGGAGAAAAAAAGTGGATCAAAAAAAGACAAATGGGTCAAAAAAGGTGAAGAAAAAAGAAAAGGGGAAATGCATATTGGGAATAAGAAAAGGGAATGAAAGAATGAAAGTCCAGGATTGCTTCAAGTTACGAAGGCAATTGAAAATTGTTATAGTTTGATGTAGGGTAATTTCAGTGCTCTGCCACTGTCTTTAAGTAGGCTGCTGGCTGTTTGCTAAACTTAACACAAGACTTTGATCAAATAGCTCAGGTACTGGTGAGCTATCGATTGCTTCATAATATTATATGAGAGAAAAATACCCTTACTAGGAAAAGACTTCTTAAGCAGAGTTTCTAATCGATGTGTTTTATGATTGAAATTTCAAGAATAAAGACTGCTCTGAAGAGCTACAGAGCATCACTGTTTGCAGGTTTGAGGTGTCTTTTCCATGTAAACCAGCTTCTTCTTCCATTTTCTCATGATCAGAGCAGCATGTGTATGATTGGGTCACTCACAGAGCCTGCACATGCTCAAATTGTACTTATGTTGTTTATTATCAGTGCATAAATTCCTCTGCTCTCATACTCAGTATGGAAGGCAAGATGAAGTGGAGCAATAACTGTGCAATTTTATTTTGATGTGTATAATTCAAATGTGCATTGCATGTTTAAATTCTGGTAATGATTGGGTAATGATTGATGATCAGTTGAGGATAATTTTCTCGCTGCTACCTGCTGAGTGTTCTCTGGTCTGTCTTGGATTTTTGTGCTTATGTGTAATATTTGACATTCATCTGCAGAGTTGCAAGTGCACAGGCTATTGTTATTCTCAGCTGATGTTAGTGAAGGTAACAACGTTTCTTTTGTTTTACTTGTAATACCATGTTTGATAATTGTCTGCAGTATTTCTCCCTGTTTATGTCAAATGTATCACAAGATCTTTAATTTTTGCAGCATTTTTCATTTTTTCAAAATGTTTGGCTCCCAAGAATAGTGTTTTAAACAACACATATTGAATACTAGATATTGAATACCCAGTCATTTTTCATGACACTCCATTTTTTTCCTGGTTCTTATGAAATGTAGAGTAACACAAAATCTACTTTCTTCATAAAGATTCAAAACTTTAAAATCCCACTCATGTGTCCCTCATGGGTTTCTCAGAGTGTTAACCATTATCTCCTTCCGTCTAGGATCGCCCAGCCATGCAGTTGTACCAGCCAGGAGCTCGCATCCGAACACATATGGGACCTACAAGTAAAACCTATGACTGCAGTGGGAAGTCCTTTGAAGATGCTCTTGATAAAAAGTATGAGGCAGATAATTCAGCTGGAGCTAGTTCTGAAAAGACCGAAGAAGCAGAATAAAACAGTCTGAGGGAAAAGGCTTGTGAAAAGGAATGAATTCAAAATTCAGTCTCATCACAAAAAATCCATTGGGCTGTTTCAGAACTCCACAGGCAATTGCATCAATGAAATTGTAATAGCTCTGCCTCTTACTTTCTGTTACATAAAGGGAAGAGTGACTGGAGATATATAAAATATCTTACAGCAAAGGAATATTGTTGCTTTTTTACAAAAAGCAGCTCAAACACTCTTTGCCTAATTTAAAAGCAGTTCAAATATTTTATTAGATTTACCTTGAAACAGAAGACCCTCTAACAATTTTATGGGAATATTTAATAAGACTTTACAAAAGCTATGTCATCTTTTTGAGTCTAAAGAAATTAAATGTAAATTTGCATCAGTTTGAAATCTGAGGCACTTTACATGTATTTGGTGCATGACATGAGGGTCCACAGGACCCCTTCCTGCAAATGGCAGGGACGGGGGCTGCTGCAGGGAGATGCAGTCGGACTCGGTGGGACCAGGCCTGGGATGAAGCTCTGGAGCCAGTGGTGTTTGCAGGATGAGGCCCACAGTTTGCACAGTTGTGAGGAATGTCCATTGGTATCTGTACCTCATTGTGTTTACATTGGTTTTCAATTAACCATAGTGTCAGATAAGTGTTAGTAAAGCTACAAGTATGTTGTTGGAGAGTTTGTCATTTTCTGAGCCACTTTTGCCTTTCATGTTTTTATAGATTCCTTGTGCTTAAAACAGAAGACAGCTAATGCAAACATCAGCACATTAACAATAAATATGGTTTTAATTGGGTGTTTTTTATTGTTCTGACACTGACTTTTGGGAAAAAAAGTGGTTGTACAGTGATGACTTTTTATATGCTGATGTTTCATATAAGTTGCAGTAGCAGAATTTGGAAAATGTAAGATACATTAATATTCTGCAGTTTTATTTGTTAAAAAACTAAACACATGAATGTCAATTGCAACTACCATTTTGAAAGATCTAGGCCAAATTCTGCCCTCTGAGGCAGGCACATATATGTATGTGTGTGTGTGCGTGCGTGTGTGTGTGTGTGTGTGTGTGTGTGTGTGTATCTTATGTTGGTTTCAATGATAGGCATGTGTTTTTGAAAGGCCAGGATATGTTCATTTATCTTTCATGGCTGAAAATTTCTCGGTTGTCTAAAACTGAGATCTGCTTTGTCATTGAAGTTAAATAATAAGATATTAATTTATTTTTACATCCTTTCTGAACATTTTATTATTAAGCATAACATCTAATTGTCCTAGACTAAAAATTGTTTATTGTATTTTACCAGATATTAAGCATTAAATAGAATAAAAGCAAAAAAGATTTTGGCTATGATTTTGAGACGTGAGACTGTGCTATTTTTTCATCTATTACTCCAGAAAAAATAAGTAAGATGCTATTATGCTGCTTTGCATGCTTCAGAAGCAGATAAAAATACAGTTGAGAAGAATTTTAGTATCAGGCTACATAAGTCAGCTGCCAACTAAAATTACTTCAAGATTAAGTAAAACAACTGCCAGAGAATCATCTGGGTTTAGCTCCATCTAAAGTTTGTTTGCCAAGTTTATCTTGAGTGCAGGAGAAAGGATTTTGTTTTGGTGTCCTGGCTGAGCTCTGGGAGGGCAGGCTTTCCCCTTAGTGAGAAATCCCGTCTTGATCCAAGGAAACTCGACAGGGAAATTCTTCTGCAGTAGAGCTGGGCACAGCTGGGATCTTCACCAGATGAGGGTCTGCTCAAAAGCGTTTCCCACCTTTTTGGATGCCCTGCGGAGCCTGGAGCAGGGGGTGTGTTTCACCTGTGAGAGGGACCGGCAGGACACATAGGAGCTGTGATTTTGCACATGCTCTCAACTTGAGTTTTGTATCTTTCGGCTTTCGGGCTTCTTCTCCACCTGCACCCGAGTTCCTTGGTTGTGAGCACCTCTTGACAGCATTATAGAGAACTAACTAAACACAGTAATTTTGCAGTATTTTTCCATTTGGAACTTCTTATTCAAACCTCATCTCAGTAAAAACTGTCAGAGTTTAAACACTTATGTCCATCAGGTCAAGCTGGAGATTCAGTCAAGACAGAAATTCCTGCAGCCTTTTGACAAATTTTTGTGTTCTTGTGAATGCAGCCTCCTGCCCAGAGGGGCAGAGACAGAGAACCTGTCCTTTGGCTTAGGTATTCACATGGAAGGAATATTCAGGACATTCAAATTTGGATATGGAGGGTACAGTAGTCAGCATCTGTACACAGCTGCAGCCTGAGCTGCATCCCAAGGAGTCCCAGCTGCCTGATGGCTTGGCAGTGCCACTCAAGGAACTCTTGGACAACCTCTCTTATCCAGCAGGTACTGGCATCTACCCACATCTGAGAGGGACAGTAGGAAGTACTGGCCACCATCATCAGGATCTGAGCATTACTGTGGCCAACTACGCCTGCCACAAGTAGCTCAGGAGAGAAAGGAACAGCAAGGCAGCCCCGGGAACACCAGGAGCCCAGAGTGCAGGAGAGTGCTGCCTGCAGGCTCTCAGCTACAGTGTGACCCCTTCTGCCAACAGAGAAACACCATCACTGAGCTTCCCCTCTCTGCACTCACGGTCATCTTGGGCAGTGGCAGCAGGATGGCCTGTGCCTGTGGAAACAGGGATCGGGTTTGGGATCGGCACTTGTGCAGCCATATCTGCAGGGAAGACTGCCCGCTGGAATTGAGCATGTATCTCATGGGAATGCTGCAAAGTGCAGTGGCTACAGCAGCAGAATACAATTCCAAGTCCTGCTCCAATGTCTCCTGCACAGGAATGCAGCAGGGCCCGAGCTTGCTTCCCTTGCCGGGGCAGCCAGGCAGGAGGAGCTGCCACCTGCTCTGTGCTCACTTGTTCTTTTATGCTTCTCCCGATGACATCAAATAAATGCAGGCTTGCTGCCTGCCTTTGTGCAAACTCATTGTGGCGTGAGAGCTTCATTGCCACAATAGTAACTTTGTTTTGCAAATTCAGCTTAGCTGAAAGTAGAGACAGCTTCCCCACGGAATGGGAATTGTGTCTGGTTACATCACAGCTGACTTCAGTGCCATCTGTTTTCTTGCTTTTAAAATACAATGTTCTACATTTAATAAAAAAATCTTCACCCACTTGATAGCTTCACCAAATTTCTGTTGCCCTGTTTCTTATTGAATTCCAAGGTCATTGACATTTAGGAATATGGAAATTACTCTCTCTGTCAAATGGAGATTGGGCTCATTCTGTTGTGTGGAATGTAAATATTCAGTAAAAATCCCTGCATTTGTGCTTGTTGCAGCTTTAAAGAGAAGCTTATTCAACTCCAAACATTGTATTGACAACTTCACATTCAGTTTTAAAATACATTCTGTTGCTTCTTTTAATTTAAAACCAAATGGCTGAAAGTTGTTTTTGGAGTCTTTGGAGATTCATCCATGGTTAAGCCAACACTGCTCTTCATGCTGAAGACAGTTTCTCTGCTGGCATTTATTTGCAGTATTTGTCCTGAAAAGCCCAAACAAAAGCCTGAAATATGAACATGACAAAACCCACTCATTGGGCACAAAATAATATTGAACATCAGAATAAAATATGCCTAAAAAGGAAAATGAAGTAGTACTTCCCTCCCCAAACCTGACGGAATGTTGAAAATCAGCAGAAAATTACTTGTGAGTTGGTGGTGCTGTTTGTCTTACATGATGAGAGGAGAGACTTAAAATTCTCAAGTTACTTATTTATAACTGTTTCATTAGAAAGAAAAAAATATCTGAAACAAATGGGAAACCAGAATCTTATCTGATAATTTCTAAGTGACTTAAAGGCATTCACTCTGTCTTCTGTGCCTCCACTTGAGCTTTTCATTGAAGTTCTTGAAGACTGAAAATGTCATCTTCTTACCAACTGCTGATTTTTCTCTTAGGACTTAAACCCTCTCCCAAACTTCTTCATTGCTACATGACTAAAAAAATAAATATTTTCTAGATATATTTTGTGGTTTACACTTCATTAGGCCACACCTCATCTCCTGAACATGCTCCATTCACATATCCCATCTACAATTACTTAAATACTAGCAGGCGCTCATTACTGTGACATAAATATCACTGTATTTTGATTAAAATTGACACAAACACACACAAGACCTTGGACTGCAGTGTTCTTTGCTCAATTCCAATTAACAGCCTTGATATTCACATGGAAGGAATATTCAGGACAGAATATAAAAATATTCTCCAACACTCTCCAAAAGGGTAAAGATTAACAAAAATGGCATATAGACTCATGGTCCATGCAAGATCCATAAATGGCTCCCAGGACATGCAGAAGGCAGGAGATACAAAAAACATGCAGAAATGGGAGATTCTTTTTTTACCCTTCTCTTAAAAAAAAATTGATGTAGTCTAAAATCAAATATGAAGTTTCTGCATAAAAGTTGAAGGGAGGGGGGGCACTGGGTCTTTTGGAGTATTGGAGTTTTGGTTTTTTATTCTTCTGCCAGGATCTCAGTTGCCAGCTCTAGTGAACAGATTGAAAATTAGTTCTGGAAGGCTCCAGCTGGCCAGACAAGGGATTTGGCTTTAGATTGTCCACAGCATGGAGGGCTTGACCTGCTCCTACTGGTCTCTGCCCAGGTGTGTGTGTGTTGTGCTGCTCCCTATCTCTGGCTATGCAGAAATGCAGATGGTTGTGCTGGATGAAACGGAAGGGAAGTTCCACCTCACCTTGTTTCTTAACAATGAACTCGAATATGGGCATCGACTTCTGACATTACCTGCTGAAAGTTCTTGCACGGTTTTGACAGCTGTTGAAGCTCATCAGCATCCAGAAACAACAGTACATGTACAATTATGTTCTCAGGCATTCAGACAAGAAAATCGGGATATCAAAGGAAAAAACAGAACGCTTCTATGGCTGAATAGACTCAGTCTTGTTTCCCTAACTTTTAACAACATCCTGAAATACAAATTTTAAAGTTGATCGTATATTGGAAACTTTTAAGTTACATAATTAAAGATCAAATAACAAGGAAGAAAACACTTGGGAATATGTTACATAAGGTAAAAATGTATTCAGAGGGTATTTAGATGTATCTCCAATGAATGGTGAGCTCTCCATAGCTACAGTGTTAGGTAACAGATTCGTTGCTCTATTTGTTACAGTTACTGCCACATAATAAGAGATAAAAGGACATTTCAGAAAGTAATTTAGAGGTGTAAGGGAATGAATAAAATGAAACAGTAGCTGTCCTGGATAATTAAACTCCAAGCGGTCAAATGCCTTTTGACATTTTCACTGAGAGACTTCACAGGTCAATATGGTAATTTTTTACATTTTGCTTATTTAAAAAAAAAAAAAGATAATCTAGAACTGCAAACTATATTCAAGTGTTTTTCACAGTAATATTAACTGAAAGGGTGGAAACATAAAACTTTATCATGATTTCATAAATCAAAATGAAATCCCTAGATGTAAAGGAAAAAAAGTTCTTAAGTTAGAAAAGAAAGTTTAACCATAGACTAAAAAAAAAAGTCTATTTAAAAAAAATGTTATTCACTGGGGTTGAGATGTGTTCTTTATGTAATCTGTTTCCTAGTGCAGTTCTTGTTCTGTAATTGCTAATCCAGGAAAAATCTGCATGGGATTTCTTCACCTCCTTTGAGAAAACTTCTTGGCTAAGTTGAAAGGAAATCCTCCACGTACTCCAAATCTCCTACAGATAACAACAGCATGGAAAAAGAAGAGAAGTTTACTTAGTCTGTCTAAGAAGAAAGGTAATAAATGGGGTATACCTGGTTTATCTGGATTTTAATTGTTTGATTCCATTCTCAATGAAAATTATTGTGCTGACTACAGAAGCTAGAAAATAATTTAAAAACTGTAAGATGGGTGAAAGCACTGGCAAACCAGAAAGAAATTAAAAGCTCAGGATCAAATGAGAATGACAGGTTATTACATGGCCTTGGGTTGACTTTACATGCTATGTCCATGAATGAACAAAGCAGAAGTCAGCATTTTGAGTAATAAAAACCAAAGAAAATGCAAGTACAAGGAGGATGAGTAGCAAGAGTGCTCTTAGCTGAAGACTTGGACAGAAACGACCAGTTGGTTTTTGTTAGTCATGGGAAAACTGCAATCCCCAATGATGAATATATAACCTGTAGTCAAAGAGGTATGAGCCTGGGACATGACTACACAGAAGACCAGGAGGGTATCTAGCCTGCAGTGCTAGATTTCTCCATGACATCTAGATGTGGAATAAAGAAAGAAAATCCTCATCAATCAGTAATTGTAGTTGATGGCTACACTTCCGCTACATTTTCAGAGCATGTATAGGATTGATTTTCTTGAAAACTTAGATACAAGCAGTGAAAAATACTGCTTCTGTCCAAGCAACCAATCATTGCTAAATGCTGCCTGACACAGAGACTGCCCTCTTGGTAAGGAAATG
Source organism: Callaeas wilsoni (assembly GCA_013398955.1). Lineage (NCBI taxonomy): Eukaryota > Metazoa > Chordata > Aves > Passeriformes > Callaeidae > Callaeas > Callaeas wilsoni. The sequence continues at coordinate 31,732 of VWPU01019550.1, forward strand.
CTGCCGAATGTCCAGCCCGAACCTCCCCTGCAGGAACTCTGAGCCATTCCCTCATGTCCTCTCAGTGGGTACCAGGGAGAAAAGCTCAGCATCTTTCCCTTCACTTTCCCTCCTCTGGAAGCTGTAGAGAGCGATGGGGAAGTGTGAGAATCTGAACTGTTAAGGGACAATGACTAAAAACAGTCCTTATTTGTGGAGATGCCGGGGTGCTTGGTTGAGATGGAGGAGGTGAACTTTTAGTTGTGTAATCGCTAGCGCTCCGAGCTGATAAGGCACAGGGTGAATGGTGGGCTGTGAGTGAGAGAGGAGCTGGATCCTGTGGAGAGGATTGTGCCTCTTGTCATGCTAAGTTGTGCTTCCTTACACAAACCACTGGGCTGTGGGGCTCCTCATCCTTCTCCCCTCCGGGAAGTACCGGGGAATTCGCTGTGACCTGAGCGTGTTCCTCTCTGCTGATGGGACATAATGGGGCATAACTGACTCAGCTGTGCCGCTAGGATGGGCAGCTGTGCTGGATTAGAAGGTGTCAAGGACTCCCGAAGTGTCCCATGATCTACATTATTACATCAAGCTCCTTGCTCCTGAGGAGGTACCTGATTTATATTCACCTGAAACAGAGTGAATATAGACTCAAGAGAGGATGTGTTCCGCTGATTTCTCCCCACTACTTCGGGACTTCCCTCACCACTTGACCACGACATCGACCAAGACTGTACAGCAACCAAGTCTTGTTGTAAGGCTTAGGGTGGTGAGATTCTCACAGCCTTCCTTCCTGCCTTCCTTCCCGCCTTCCTGCCTTCCGCTTTTCCCCTTGTGTGTGTCCTTGGGTGCTGTTGTTGCACTTTCATATTGCAGTGCTTTCATGTTGCATTACTATAGACAATAACCACCAAAACAGCTCCATACCTGTTTTCCTTTGCAACCAAATTGTTCTATAATAAACCCTACGTTGTTTATTTACAAATACTGATCATCCAGGCATCACACTAATGTGCCCCAAGGGATCCAGTAACAAGAACCTGAGTTACCCCCACCTTCTGTCCTAACAAAATGCCCCTCAGGCTCCAGAGAGTCTTTCCTTAAACACCTCCAGGGAGTCACTGTCCCTGGAGTTGTTTAGGGAAAAACTGAACATGACACCCAGTGCTGTGGTCTGGTTGACATGGGGGTGTTCATTCATAGGTTAGAGTTCATGATCTCAGAGGTCTTTTCCAACTTAATTGGTTCTGTGATTCTGTGAGTCTGTTGTTCTTTCCACACTGGACAAAAAGCACTGCAAAAACCAAAAGACAAAAAGCATTTCCTGAATTGAGGGGTCCGGAACTGGACACAGTACCCTGAGGTGTGGCCTATTTGGCATTGGTGAGGTCACATCTCGAATCCTGTGTCCATTTCTGAGCCCCTCAATTCAGGAAGGACATTAAAGGGCTGGAGCATGTCCAGAGAAGAGCAATAGAGCGAGTGTCCTACAGGGAGCGGCTGAGGGAGCTGAGGTTGTTTAGCCTGGAGAACAAGAGGCTCAGGGGAGACCTTTTCACTCTCTACAATCCTCTGAAAGGAAGCTGTAGCCAGATGGGGGGTCGGCCTCTTCTCCCAGGCAACAGGTGACAGGATGGGAGGACACAGTCTTAGACTGAATCAAGGGATTTTTAGGTTGGACATTAGGAAGAATTTCTTCACTCATAGAGTGGTTGGTTATTGGAATGGGCTGCCCAGGGAGGTGGTGGAGTCACCATCTGTGGATGTATTTAAGGAAAGACTGGACATGGCACCGAGGGCCATGGTCTTGTTGACATGGTGGTGTTTGGTCATAGTCGAGGACCTCGGAGGACTTTTGCAGCCTAGTTTGTGACTTTGTGACTGTTTCTGGGATTCTGGAATTCTCTGCACGCTGGACAAACGCTCTGTGGGCGCCCAGACGAGGCCGGGCCCCCCTGTGCGGCAGCGCCCCCTGCCG
>VWPU01019552.1:0-113531 GCA_013398955.1 Callaeas wilsoni
CCCAGCGCAGCTCCCGCGCCCCGGCCCCGCGGCCGGCATGGTGCTGCTGTCGGGACACGGCGAGCAGCTGGCCGGGGAGCGGGTCTGCCCCGCGCCCGCCGCCGCAAAGGAGATGCCCGGCGCCGAGGCGGAGAGCAGCCCCGAGCAGGGGGCGGCGGAGGCTGCCGCCGAGGAGCCGGACGAAGAGGAGGAAGAGGAGAAGGAGGAGGAGGAGGAGGACTGTGAGGAGTACGAGGACTTCTCCGAGCTGCCCGACACCTGCAGCATCGCCTCAGACGACTCCTTCTACCCTCCTGGGGGGCTGGACGACGACGAGGACCTCTGGTCCCAGGAGGGGGACGAGCGCGACAGCCCCGAGGCGCTCAGCCTCTTCCGAGCCTGCTGCACCAACAACAGCATCGTGCTGAAGGCGCTCATCCGCCAAGGCCCCCAGGAGGAGGAGGTGCGGGAGGCCGACCGCAACCGCAGGGTGAGCATCCCGCGCCGCGCCCCGGCAGCCCGGGCATCCCGCCCGGGGCAGAGCGGCTCGGCTGCCGCCGCCTCCGCCCGCGCCGCGGAGCGGAGCCGGGGGGCAGCAGCCGTGCAGGTGTTGAGTGGCACCCCTCTCGTTTCCTGGGATGCTGCTCTGCAGCCCCGTGGGGGACGGGACCTCGAGCCGCGAGAAGCAGAGAAGGGCGTGACGCTTCACCTCGCCAGCCCTGACTTTCCACCTTTGGCTGAGGAAGGGTCCGGTTTATGGGATGAGACAAAGGTTGGGATTCTAGTTTTCCCGCGATCAGTTTTGAATTGGGTCTTGTTTTCCCTCACTCTATTGGGGACCGAGAGTGGCGTCGCTGGTAATGGTTGTGTTCAGCATTAAAAAACCTTCCTATTTTCTGGGCTGTTTATCCCCTGAAGTACCTTATGATGTTCACCCTGAAATTTTGCACTACTGATAAAAGTTTACGGGTTTATTTTTTTCTATTATTTTTTTTCTTTTTCTTTTTCCTTTAGCTCCCCTCAAAATGTAAGCTTGTTTCTGGTTCCTAGACTGCAAAGCAGGGCTGGGGGTTTTCTTGTGCTACAATCAGAATTTTTCAGAGTTCACCTTGTATTTATCTTGTTGCTAATAGTCTGTTTTGGGGATTTGTGTCTGTGCAAGATTTGTGGCTCAGTTTTTGCCTGTTACTTAGTTAATTGCAGGGAGAGAAGTGTCCTTCTCTAAATCAGAAGGTGAAAACTTGGGACAGATTTTCTGGTTAATGCGTTACTGGGACCTTTGAACAGCAATATTGAAGATTACCATGTTACTGCAGTTTGTTTTAAACCTAAGAAGTTTTTGCATAAGCAATATGCAAAACCAGTTCTGTGACTATTCTGTGACAGCAGTGTTTTGAAAGGAAACCTGTGTTATTTTAATTGGACAAGTGACTTGCATATTCTGGCAACATAAGTGGTCTTTGTATCAAAAAGAATGCCATAATTTGTGTTTGGTTCTGTCTGGAGAGGGGCTTTTCTTGTGTCTTAAATATATGTCCTTCTAGGATTTTTCCTAAAAATATCTTTACTTCTTCTCCAAAGGATTGGTTTTAATACAGATTTTTAGTGAACTGACTTACTGTAAATGTCTTACAAAGAAAGAAAATTGTATTAACACATCTGAGGGAGAAGCAACCTATGGTGTGAGGGTGGGAATGAGCAACATAGGACAGAAATAACTTACATCGACTCTTCTGCCCAGGCCAGGATATGGTGTGCTTATACTTCAGCTGGTAACATGTGAGATCCAATTGTACATTACAGGATATTTTGAAGATGCTGCAGATACACCTATCCCGTATATTAGTGCTGTGCCTGGGCTGGAGCCTGAACCCAGCCCTGACACTGTGTGGGGTTCTGGCTCCAGCCTCTGCTGAGGTCTGTTTATTCAGCATGTCTCAGGTGTGTGGTGAAGCAGGAGGTCTGGCCCCTCCATACGTGTGGCATAAAGGGCCAAGTGTCCCAGAGCTGTCCTCCCTGAAAAGGTGGCCTATCCCAACAGAGGACAAGAAGCTGCAGGAACTCTCCCTCTTGGGGCTGGGGTCCTGCAGACCTCAGTCAACAGGTATGACAGAGTTCAGCACAAGCATCAGCCCTCATCCTGCAGGTGGTCTTTTGGCAAAGGTGATCAGATCAGGGTTGTGAAAGCAGCCAGTCCACCTGTTTGGACAGCCCTCACTTCACTATCCCCCTTCCCAAAAAGCAAGTTGCTCTTTATGTCTTCAGCTTCAGAGAAAAAAGACAAAATTTTAGCTTAAAACCAAAAAGAAAGTTTATTTTCTTTGTTCATACTGTAAAAAAAACCCCAAAACCAACAAAAAACCCCAAAAAATCTACTTAGGCAAATATTCCATTTGACTTGAAATTAAAAATTGGTATAAAAATTCTGTTTTCTTTATTTTTTTAAGAAAGCAAAGTAAAAAAGTTCTGGAATTCAGCAACTTGTGAAGCTACAGGAATGCTGTGGTAGACATGAGTTCACTTTCTCTCTGCCTCCCTCACAGAAGTGCCCCAACCACAGCAGGACAGAGCAGGACTCTCTGCCTTTTCCAGACAGATGTGAATGGGGTGCGAGAAATCTTTTGGCTAGGAAGTGGAAAGTTCGAGTATGACTCCTGCTGAGGGATATCAGGGCAAATTCTCATTATTTTGCAAAGGAAAACCACCTTTTTTAGAGAACTTTACCTAACAAAATGGAAGCTTCATTCACGTCTTTTATTGCCCTTTCTGTGGATTTTTTTTTGTAGCTCTTGAATTTGAATATAAAGTCATTGGACATTATCCATGAACAAGACAATTTTGCTGCCACAAAGTAACAGAGCAAGTTACACATACCTGTTGTTCTAATGAAGTTTTTTAGTTGCTGAAACTAAAACTACTGTTGGCTTTTAGCATCTTCTTTTGCCAGCATAATCTTTGTCTATAATGCTATCTTGTATGCCTTTATTGGAAAGCTATATTTTTTTTTCTAATTTTTAAACTTTGCTTTGCTTTACTTTTCTTCTGCACTGTGAACAAATATGCTGAACTTTTGTTTCTTCTAAGTTTTAGTTTCTTTTCCATGAGGCAGGGGAGAGCATGAAGAATAACTTGCTTTTTGAGAAGTGGGGTGGTGAAGGGAGGGCTGTCCAGCTGAGGATATTAACTATTTTCACCATCCTGATCTGATAACCTCAGGTATGTAGGTACAGTACAGTTTCATTTTCAAAATTTCAAAATCAAGTTTTCTTCAAAACAGACAAAACCAATAACAAGTTATTGTAGTAAGACAACACTGTATTTTGATTTTGATTTATATTTTGAAAGTAAATAAACTCAGCTCACAAAATGCAGCATGAAGAAACTTCCAAATGCCCTAAATTGGGCACTATGAGCCTGCTTTGTTTTTAATTAGTTTTACCTTGTCCCTAAAGTGTATATGTATCAATTTAAGATGTAGAAGCAATTATCTGGAAAATGCTAGGATCCAGAGGTACTCTCACTTATTTTCCTCCAACCTTTGTGCCAAAATTCATCAATTGTCTCTTTTGAGTCAATTTGCCAAGCCTGGGTGGTGGTTTTTTGTGTAATTTCTTCAGAAGCGTATTTTCCCCATAGTCTGTTCATGAGCTGCAGAACCTCCTGCCAGGCACAAGTTTTCATTAAATTCACCTTCCTGCGGTAAAACAGACTCCACAACATCTGATTTATTAGTCACCACATGTAGCCTGAAGATCTGTACCTTCCCTGTCTTTTCATTACTGTCAAGACAACAACAGTTTATATATCATTGACTGCAGAGGATCCCCAAATGGCTGATCCCCTCATCTTTTGCACTGCTGTCTGTACATGGAATCCTGAAAGACTGGATTGGTACTGCTGATTTCCTCTCCTTGCCCAAACTAACGCTGAAATATTTGGAAAATAACTATGACAGCATATATATACTAATTGTATGTCATGCATGGTGACCTCTCATTCTTCAAAGTTTGTGTATTTACCCTGACAGTAAAGAGGGATGTGAAAATAGACACAGGAAAATAAAATCATGGCTCTGGTGAAATTTCCTGACCTGACCGAGGCCATAGTATCATCTGACTAATGGTGCTACTTTTCACCTTGTTGCATGGGGACTGGTTCTCTTTCCTCACTAGCCAAATTTCTAGAATTTCAGATATTTTCATCTCATCATTTTAACATCACTTAATATCAAATTTTGCCTGGTGATCAGGATTATATATATACTCAGAAAGACAAGAGTTTCGAAATCTGGTGTTACCTAACTGCAGAATGCAAGCAAATTTAGAAATTTGCCATGACAATAGAGAAAGTATTAAGAGATGGGGAGAGAGAAAAGAAGGCAAAGAACATTCCCTTGCCAGATTGAAAATAATCGCTGCAGCTGATCCTCAGAAAGGTTTTGTGTTAGTCTTACATGCGGTACAGCCCATACTAGCAAGAATATTCCGTTGTAGTATTTTTCAGTTTTTCTCTTTTTGTGTCATTGCTCAATGAGTCTGTTGTCCAGTTCCGTAGACAGCTATGGACATAACGGTGGGAATGTTTCTCGGAATGCGGCCTCGGCTTGCTTGTGTGCTGCACACCGTGAGTGGATGTTTCGGAACGGCGTCACCCGCCTGGTTTCCTCCCTGGATCCATGGCAGTACCCGAGGCACTGGACCTGCCATGTTGTTCCCCTTGCCTTGTGCTGCAGGCTGCTCCTCAGGCTCTGTGCTGCCACAACGAAACTGCTTCAGGCAACTCACCCAACTTAGGGAGCATTACCCTTCTGAGTTTTTCACAGAGCAATGCACAGTGAAACCTCCATGAAGTTGACACCTGAATTTGTCTTTGCCAAAGGGCTGGGCTTCTGAAATTGCAGCTGGTTGTGAAGGACAAGGAGCCAGCGGTTTGATTCCCACTTTCTAGGTGAGGGAACTTTGTTTGGATGATGGTTTTCTAGAAAGTCGTGTATCACAAAAAGTTCCAGAGCTTATGTAAGACTCCATTAACTTTTTTTGGTTTGTTTGTTTGTTTTTGTTTGTTTGTTTTGGGTTTTTTTTGTTTGCTTGTTGTTTTGGGGTTATTTTTATCTTCAGAATGTTACCTTGTAAAAATAAAAGATCAGGAGTCCATCATTTTCTGGTAAGGGATGAAGTTCTGCCTGCCACATATCACTTTTCTGTTTTTGTGGCACATAGCTTGAGTTATCCCACGTCAGAAAAACGATTTGAAGAACGTCATCTGCTACAGTGCTCAGAATACTTTTTTAAAAATTATTGTTTTCACAGACAGCTTCAGTTCCTTCATATTATCTTATACAAAGCATTCTCATGGAAACAATTATATTGAAACTTAACATCATGACACTAAACCACGAAAGGGAATTTTTTGGGGTGAAAATACTTTCAAAAAGACCCTAACAACAAAAGCAATATAATTTAAATCCTTAAAAAACCACAGAAATACTCAAATGCAGTAAAAAATGTCACTGGAAACACGTTTGTGCTTAAAAAGGATGTGAGTAAGGAAAGAACTGTAGATGTCCAAAATAAAGGATGAATTCTTCAAATACAGTGATTACAGCTCAAGGTAAGCCATGAGAAAGGAGTAGATAGAGCATGGAAAACATGAAGTGAGCTGGCTAAGAGGGAATTTGGTGAGCTAACCAGAGCATGAACCAGACTGATACAGGCAGGCGCTCAGAGGCGTTATCAGAAGAGCGTGGGCAGGTTAGCTGTCTGCCTGCTCTTGTCTGTATTCATCTGAAGTGTTAGGTGAGTAATGCCTTTGTAAACCTGGCACAAGGAGATATCCTTTAAAATACTTCTATGAAGAAAAAGTATGTGCACAGAGCAGTTTCTATGGATTAAAGAGAACAATTAATAAAGGCCATGAGGGTGTGTAGACATAAAGAATGGGAATGCAGGTCTTTAGCGTACTGCTGGAAATGCATGGCCAGACCAGGCTGTGTCCTCCATGGAGCTGACAGGTAGTAGGATATAATTTGTGCTTAGTGTCAAAAGCAGCATTAGCTAACAGATGTAACTCCTACTAGAATAGACAAATACAGATTTGAAGACCACATGAGAAGGTTGTACAAGGTTAATCTAGTTTCAAGTGGTACAATTTCTAGAGAAACTAGATGAAGAGTGGTTTCCTTGAAGAATTTTGACAAATTGCTTAATGCAAAGTTTATGGAACAGGAGGGGTGTTTTTAGTCTGACAGTAGCCCAGAAGTAAAGGTCACATCAATCTTCAGTTCTACTTTAAGCAATGTTTCACGTTAGTGTCTTAAATCAAGTGTGTGGACTTGCAGGGCTCCTCAGAGATGCAGGGATGATCCTGGTTACCCATCTGAGTACAGGCTGACTCCAGATGTTAAAAAATATAGCTGCATTTAAACTCTAGTGATAGCCTAACAAGACTGGTTGTCTGGTACAACTGTCATCAGTAATAATGACAGACATATAACGTGTTTTTAATAGAACATGTCCATAACACATGGCTTTGGGATGCCTTGCTGCCTTTTCCTAGGAGGATATTTGAGCTTTATTCCACAGTGCACAAAATGACACTGCTAATGCCTTCATCCCATTAGGAAATTCAAATTTGTACTCTCATGGAGGAATTACTCAAGAAGGAATATTGGCACTAATTTCCTTCTGTAGAGCTTCCTAAGATTTCTCAGTGTTTATTGAGGAATTGTAGGAAGCTGAAAGAGCACTGCTAAAAAACATCTGATTGCTCATAAAAAATGAGTCCTGTTGAGTCTCAGTAGCTTATTGGAGGTACTGGACTTCAAGTATGCTGGGAAAGGAAGTGGGTCTAAAAGCCCCACTATTCCTAAATTCTTCAGCTCCAAGCTAGGTGCCAGTAAGGCAACAGTGGTACCTCGTTTTTATCAAAGCTTTAGGTCTCAAGGCAAGGGCTCTGAGGAAGAAAGAAGAATCGTTCCTGTCTCAGGCAGCAGGTTCAGAGCTGCCTGTCGAGAAGTACCACAGGAGTGGTGAGGTCGGGTGCCAGCTGCGATGGACAGCAGGTCTCCAGAGCCGCATCTTTCAACATCATCAAGGGCTTAACTCTCATGTCCTTTGGCCTTGCTGGTGCTGGAAGTGGTGATCTGGGCTGTGGCTCTTGGAGGCTCCCGAGTCAGTGTTGACAGGTGGAAAGGCAGGGACAGGGTTGTCAGCCCTACGTCAGGGAGTTCCCTTTTCAGATCTGCAAAACTTGATTATCTTTCACTCAGTCTGACTTGTTGCTGGGTTTCAGAGGACATTTCAAAAAGGGTTTTGAGAGAGGCCTTAATGTTCACTTTTTCTGTGTGGCACAGAAACCTCTTGCTATCATCTTAATTTTAGTCACACGGTCTTGTGTTTATGCTTAGGAATATAAACTATGACAATAAGTTGAAAATAAAAAAAGTTGAACAAGGAGTACAAGTAATCAAAACATCTATTTGGATCTATCCAGACATTTCAGCAGGTGGTGTTATGTTCAAAATCTGTTTTACTACTCAAGAAGAAAGAGATAGAAAGATAAAAAACCCAAAACTCCATTATACAATTTGGAAAATGTTACTGTATGACAGAGACCAACAAAAATCAGGTGCTTTACTGCACTTGTAATGCCTCTATGTGTTGGTAGTACTTCATCTTCACAGAGGAGAATGAGTAGTAACTCCTGTATGACTTTGCAGGTGTTGGTTGCTTCCCACCAGATGAGCCAAATGTACATCAAGTTTATTTAAAATTACACTTCCTTAAAACACATTTTTCTTCCTCTAAAGAGAAGCAATACATGGTTACCAACCAAAATTCACTGTTAATTTTGAAATAGACATAGACTTGGAAGGTGTAAGCAGCCTTTTACTTACATCTATAAGTCCTGCTAGATGAGCATGGGGTGTGTGTGCGCATTGCCAAAGGAAACCATCTCTGGCAGGAGAGCACCTGTGCAGCTTAGCTCACGTCCACCCTACTCAGAGTTAGCCTCTCTGGTGTGGACCAGTGGCGACCCCACAGCCAGCGCTTCGCCTGGATTTTCCCTGAATCCCAACCTGTTCTAATTCGTTAATGGTTTTTAGGCTTTTGAATTCAAATGCTCAAACTAGCACCATTTGTTGTGTTATAGTTCTGCAAATCAGTAACTATGCCGGTACTAAAATTGGTAAAATACCTACTTGCGCATGCTGTATGCTTATTTCAGATATGGTAAGATAGCTTTCAAGTCGGATAACACAGATCATAAGATGCTCCAGTTTTTCCCAAATTGGAATTTTGGTCATTAATTTCTGTACCTTTTCTGGTTCTTGTACTTTGTTTGGATAAGTTATTCTGTTTTGGTTGAGGTTGGAAGAGGGGAGAGGGGTGGGTTGGCAATTTATATAAGTGCTATATTGCCTGCTAAGAATTTTCCTGCATGTTCTTTCTGTATCATCTGTCACTACACTGTGGAATTAGGTTTATCTTTTGGGACTGAGGTAGAATTGCACTAAAAACTAGTGGTAGATTTACTAAAAACTGCTGGTAGATTTTTTTAAATAGAAAAGAAAATCTCTGGAGAATGTGAAAGCAATGAAGAATTCCCACAGGCCTTACTTGAGACAGGAGTTCACCTTTAATATTTTCATAAATAAAGTTTCTCGCAGAAGGTTACCCTTCTAAATTATTTAAAATGTTATGCCACATAGGTTTGAATTTATCAGTTTCTAAGCATTCTTTAATTAAATACAAAAATGGAAACCCTCCAGCCTGGGCTAGATATAATCCTGTAGCATACTCAGTGAGTCACAATAAGAAATAATCAAGTACTGTAGGAAGAGGATTGTTGTCACAGAGTCTATGGTTGCACATCTGGCAGTGAATTAGCAATTCAAATTGTATCCACTGTGGGAAAAACCCACTATGTGGAAATAGTTCCCATTTTTCAATTCTATTATTTTCTATTATGTCTGTTACATTCCATGGGGAGCAATTTGAAAGCAAGATGATGCAAAACAAGAATGACTCACGGTGGGCTTTTGTTGCTTCACATGTTTCGGATGTGTAACGTTCTGAGCCTGATCCTGTAAAATCCTCTCACATATGAGGGCTGGGGATTTTTTTTGTCTTTTGCCTCTTAGTACATGAAGCTTCGTCTTTGGGACAGCTTGTGTGTGGACAGACCAACTGCTGGTGACAAGAGATGCTGCCAGCGGCCACGAGAGCTCAGAAATGGGCTCATGGATAAGTTTTGAAGTTTTGTTTCTATTACTGTAGGAGGGAGGCTTATGCAGAATCCATTGTTATTAGTTTTCTGAAGTTCAGTAGTGGCAGATAATGGAACATATTCAATCTGTTCATAAAAGAAGCCTTTCAGGCGCTATTTGGCTTCTTTTCTTTTTTCTTTTTTCTTTTTCTCTTTACAAAACCTAGATATCTTGCTATTTGGGGCTAATAGTAAGAAGGCTCAGCTCACCTGTTTAGCATTTGATTGGGAAACACAGGAAGGGTATCCATGTATTCATAAAAGTGTCTTTAAATGTGGTTGAAAGGAAAAGGAAGACTTTCTTTGAAAGGTGGTATGGTACTTCTGTGTATCTGCAAGTATCATATGAGTTTGATAAAGGATCCAAAAGAAGGCAGAGTCAAAGCTCAGCTCCACAAAGGAGTTAATTTAAAATATTTTTCTTTCTGCAGAGTTTCCTACAGATTTTCTATAAAAAAGAATGAAGTAGCAATAACTTTTTAGACAAAGAGTATAGGATAACACATATTGGCCAGTTCTGCAAAATGAAATACCACAAATATTAATGAAATACCACAAATACTAATGAAATATAACTGTTTAGACTTACAGGGCCCTTCTGAGGTAGTAAAAAATATTCATATAGTAGAAGAGTTTTCTGGTTACACTGAGACAAGCTGTACTACACAGTAAATGCCTGGAAGCATGGAACAATGCCAGCCAGAGGAAACCTGTTTCTGGGAAGCAAAAGGTTATTTTCCCTGCTGTACTGCAGGCACTTTGCAGGCTCACTGCCGTGTTAGGTTGAGTCCTGTCTGCGGGAAAACAGGGAGCATGACCATATCAGAGACACTGCACTGCCACTCTGCTTCAGCAGAGCTCCCCAGGCAGAGCTGCCAACCCGGAATAAAACACAGCGTTCCTGGAGGAGCAGCCTGGCCAGTGGTTTGAGGGGGGAGTGAAGCCATCTATGGCTGACAGAGAAGGAAAACACTCAATTTCAAGGTCTCTGGGAGCAGAGGGAAAGCCTCTCTCTAGTAGCCCAGGGACAGGTGCAATCGCCCAGGCAGAAACTGTCCCACAGCCTGCAGGCAGTGGCTGTTTGAAAGGGCTCGGGTGATTCTGGGATCCCCCATTAACCTCCTGCCATGGTCAATGGGACAGAGGCTGAGCTGTGCTGAGTCCTGTTGTCATTTATGTAGGGTGGGACTGAACCTTCCTTGCCACCTATTTATGGCTGTGCTTTCTTGTTTTACTGCACTGATGCTGTATGGTCTGTAGGCATTTTGCAGTCCAGAAAATTCTTCCTCTTGAGAGGATGCAACAAGGATGCCCCAGGCATGAAGATATCCATGAACAGAACTGCCTGTGGAATAGGAACTGGAACTGAGTACTAGATACATGCTAATCTTTTTAGTACCTTTCTTGAATTAAAATAGTGTGTTTATTGAAGTCAGATGTCTCAGTGCATTTACAGTACTTAGCTCTATAAAAGTTCCCCTGAAGTGTGTAAGATCTTTTACATATATGTGGATACATGAAGCAAACATTGAAGCATTTAATACTCAAGTTAGACATTTTAGAAACAGTAAGTTTCTAAAGCACCTGAAAGGAGATTGTGGTAAGGTGGGTGTCATCCTCTTTCTCCCAAATAAGTGCTAGGACAAGGGGAAATGGCTTCTGGTTGTGTCAGGGGAGGTTCAGGTTGGGTACTAAAAAAAATTTCTTCACTGAAACAGTGGTTAAAAGGGGAATCTGTGTGAGGAGCTGCAGAAGTCACTTGGTTTGTTCAGCCTGGAGAAGAGGAGACTGTGAGGAGACCTCATTGCAGTTGCAACTTCCCTGTGAGAGGAAGAGGAGGGGCAGGCACTGATCTCTGTGGTGATCAGTGACAGGACTCAGAGAATGGCCTGAAGCTGAGTCAGGGGAGGTTTAGGTTGGATATTAGAACAGGGTTTTTCACCCAGAGAATGATTGGTGACTGGAACGGGTTTCCCAAGGAAGTGGTCACAGCACCAGCCTGACAGAGTTCAAGAAGCATTTGGACAATTGTCTCAGACAAAAAGTGTAATTCTTGGGGTGTCCTGTGTAGGGCCAGGAGTTGGACTTGATGATCCTGATGGGTCCATTCCAACTCAGCATATTCTGTGTGATTCTGTGTAATTCTGTGATTAAGTGTTGGAACAGGTTGTTTAGGAAGGTGATGTAGTCACCATGCCTGGAAATGTTGCATAATGAGTAGATATGGCACTTCACGATGTGGATTAGTGAACATTGTGGCATTCCGTTGAAGGCTGGATTTGATGATCTTGGAGGTCTTTTCCAGCCTTATTGAGTCTACAATTCTAATATCAGCAGCCCAGAATTAAAAAGAAAGAAAGAAAAAGAAAAAGAGATGGTGAATAAATGTCAGCCCTTCTCTTAAAATTAATCACCCAAATTGTTTTCTTCTAAGGCTAGAGATTATGAAATGCCTTTTACTTGCTATTGCCATTTTTTTCTTTCTGTGGGCGTTTTTAGCTTGACCTAGTTTATGCTTATTACATTCAGCACAGCTGATTTATGAGCAAAGGCTCCATTCACAGATGGGTGCAGGCAGAGCTGAGGTATTCAGGTACACATCTATGGCAATGTTCACAGATCACAAATGCACTTACCATCCTCTAAGGATCTGAAGTCAAATGAGGAAAAAAACAACTATAACCCAAAGGTTTCAAGTAAGGTGATGCTGTTCCCCAGTGCTTCTCACATCTCAGTTCCAGCACTCTCTTTTCTGCTGTTGTTAAAATTATGAAACCCCCCAGCTATCAGGTGTCAGCAAAAACTGCTGTGATCTCTCTTTGGAGTTTCAGTACCTGATGCTAGATCAGTAGGAACTCCCCTCCTGCAGTAGGTACACAGACAGCAACCATGGGGAGAAATAGATCCACACTGCCGACTAAATGCCATAAATATGTGTGATATGGGTGAAGATATCACCGAGAGGAAGGATATTTTAAAATACAGGGGTTCCTTTAGTGTCAGTGGAAAGAAAGAGTGACTCCAGGGCAGGTCATTGCAGGGTGGGAGCAGGAGCAGGGTGCCCGGGGCACAGGCACTGAACCCGCAGGGACACTCCTCCCCTGCTGCTTCCAGCTCAGGTCCCAGCTGCTGTGTCTGCTGGAGCAGGGGGTCATACCCTGCCTTACATTCACAGAGACTAACTAGTTATGGGCAAAGTCCACTTCATTTGGCTTCTGTGCGTGTGTTACTGAAGTATATCTCCCCAGCAGAGTGAGCTGAGGGCTGCCAGCTTCAAGCTGGACTGCTCAGAGGGAAACACAGACATTCTCCTTTGAAGACTTCAGCATCTATCTCTCTATACTGCCATTACTCTTTGGACAAGTTCCGTGTGTAGAAGGGCACAGTTCACAGTTTGTAAAGAATATCCTCGGTAAGCTAGCCTACTGTCATTCATCTGTCAATCTGCAGAGTTTGAAAATTTAGGTCGAAGATATCCAAATTCATGTTTTGGGAATTTATAAAAATAAATTAATCGTTTTGAGAATTTTAGAAAAAAAAATCAGTACTGGATTTCTGTAATATAAAGTAGTAACTGTAATAGCAGTTGTGAGTTTAATGTGTGTATTGGCCCTTCTTCTCTGTTTACTCCCTGCCATCCACAAAACACATTCCTCTGGGAAGGAGGTTTTTAAAATAGTGCTTAGTTACCCTGTTTAGATTTTGAATACTTGCCTAAAAATGCTGTATTTTCCTCTTTCTCATGTAATTTCTATTTCTAGTAAAGTGGTTGCATCAGTTTTGATTTATTATTAAATTATTAGTGTGTATCATAAAGGAACTAAGAATTAGAGCAAAGCGTGTACAGTTTGGCAGCTTACCAGTCACAGGGGAAAGGGCAAGTGAGCATTGTTCATGTGATGTAAACACTAACAAAAACATTCAAATTTTGTCAGCATTGCTTTCACAAACTTGCTTCTCTTCCCAGTGCTATCTCCTACTATTTCCTTTCAGATTTTAAGGTCATCAGGGAGTGCATCTGGAATGACTCTACCTCATTATTGGTGGTACTGCAATCAATAATATAATTCCAAAATATATAATTTTGAAGTCTACCTGTATTGGCTGAGCTTTTACGATTATTGCTACAAAGCAATACCAATTAGTATAACCATGTTATTTACAGAAATTCTACAGTAAATTCAGAACTTCCATGTGAGATTTACAAATGTTAAGGGGAAGAAGGGTTTTGATACCAATGTTAGTTAGAATCAAGTTAATTGCAATGAGCCTTCATTTTAGGTATGTGGTATTGTTTGTTTCTTTCCAGAGATTGAAGGAGTCAGACTCTGAAGGTAACAGGAAACAGCCTGCCCATAATTTTCAGGTAGAAATGAAAAGACCAGATCTGCTTTTAGAAAGATTTCCATATTACTAAGTATCATTCTCTAATTTTCTGTCAGAGAAATAGAAAAATAACTCCAAACACTGAGAAAAACATTTGAAAATGTTCTGCCACTGCTTCTAAGTGCCTGAATACTGAGGGAGAAAAATGTAAGCTTTACCATTCTTCCACTGCTACTCTGTGGTCTCTTTAGCTAATAGAGCTATAGAGTTCTCAGAAAATCTGGGATGAGAAATTGCAGCATTTGGTTAGAAATTGTAAACCCTCTAACCATGTCAGCTTCCACTCCGCAAAGAAGAGAAAAGAAAATGAAACATAAAGAGTATCTTCTGAAATCATGAGAAAGATGAACTGTTAATTGGAAGGTGACTCTATTTATTCTTATTTTTTTTGATTCCATTTCTTTTCTTTTCTGTAAAGATTTGCCTTTCTCGTTGATGTGAGTAAAGGAAGACCTTAACCAACCTTCCTGCTGCTTTTACTACACTACAGCTTTTCTACACAAACCTAAGTGACCTTAATTCCTATTGAACTAAAAGTAAAAACCAGTGGAAACTGACAAATTCACAGCCAACCTCCAGATGAAGGCGTTTTGAAAGAGTGATGAAAATTTTAGCAGTAGTGATAGGGGAAACCAGGAATTACTTGGAAAATTGATTATATAGTCTCTGAAAAGATCTTAAGTCTAAGTTAACATGAGTTTTTTCTCCTTAAGCAAATATTTAGGCCAGAGATATATGATGCAGAAAGGCACATATTGATGAGCTTATTCATGCCATAAAAATGTAATATGAATGAAGATATACAGAAAGTAAAATGCTGTTTAATCAACAGTTTTCAGATCTGGGTGTACAAGTTGTTTTCCTTGCACGTGAATTTAAAAAGAGAAGGAAATTATAAATTGTTAGTCTTCCAGTAGGGGCAAGACTTTGATATTTCCTCCCTGTGCTTTCTAATATCCAGCTGAGTAGGATAGGTTAGAACACACTTTTTAAAGGGTGAATGGGAGACATGACACTCCAGAATCAAAAATAGAAAGGATCATAACCTGTAAAAGAGTCTTTGAAGTCATTAAGGTACACACGTCCTTCAGTTTACTGCTCCTGTATGAGTCATTGCCTTTGTGAGCTGATGCAATTTTGTCTGACCTCTGTCTTCTAGCTGAGGCATGGGAGGGGTTTTTGGCTCCCATTTGGTAGATCTGGGCAGAGTCTGGTAGGCTTCTGTAGCAAGAGGAATGTTCTCCGTGGAATAAAGGGCTCAGAGGCTTTGAAGTCTGCATAGTTAGAATATCCTCTGTTACTTTTTCAGAACTGAAAGTAGTATTTGTACATTTCTCTGGCCAAAGAACAAGGTGGGAGTCAGACCTAGGAAATGAGACAGTTAGCACTGGATGATAAAATGCATATTAGAGGAATTTAAAAAATGCAGAACAGAAGCTGTAACTCTCAGTGCCTCTGCTTCTAGAGGTTAGGGCTGAAGAAACTGCACCTTTGTAGATTTGGTGGTAGTGAGGGAGAGCGTTTGTTGCTGCCGAGCCTTGTGTCCATGCGCAGGGCAAGAGAAGAGCAAGATTTGGCAGCAGATTGTGCTCCTGGTTTGCCTCTTAAGCTCCTGGGGCTGAGCTGCTCTAGTAGAGGGCTCTGTGTAAGCTAACAGGGTGGCAAGCTGAGGCTCCATGGGGAGCTCTGCGTGGATCTGGGAGGTTTAATGCTGCTGAGATTTACTGTCTTCAGACCACGCATAGACAGATTTAAGGATGCTCCTTAAAGGCCTGCTGCCGAAAGAGAACAGCTAGTGTTCCACATACTCAGTTGTGATGAAATGGAAAGAAGTGCCCCCCCAAAAAATGGGCAAAATATTTACCATTTAGCATCTTAATTGTGGTTGAATATATTTAATCATAAATCAAATCTAGAAAAGCCAGTCTTCTGGTCTTGCCTCCATCTCCTCTAAAACTGCTTGATTTGTTCCTGAGTGTGGCCTGTGAGTGACTGCTAAAGGGACAAGGACTAACATTGGAAAAAATACTGTTATTCTTTATGGAGTAGATACATAGTCGGTTTTGTTCAGTGTAATGTATGCAATTATGTTGCACAGCTGAAAATTTATGTTGTCATACATTGCAAGTAACAGAATACCAATTTTATAATAGAATATTTAGTTACACCAGCATTTACTACCTTCCTTTTAAATAGGGAAATACCTCTTCATCCCAGCTTTTTATTCTCATTATTCCTATTTACTGCTAACCATTCCATGCTTATCTAATAGTTGAAGAGTTTCCTTCTCTATCACGCTCTTCATCATTATGAAATATAAAAATTGCACAAATATTAACAGAATCTTACTTGCAGTATTGCTTCAAAGCAAATGTGTTCCTTCTAATCTGTTAGAAAATTCCATTGCTTTGGAGATGGGCACCAAAAAAATGAAGAAAATTGTGTTTACAAGTCACCTCTCTACTGTTTCAATAGACAAGTCCCTCTAACCAACCATTGCAGTCTAAAACTTCCTTGTGAGGGGAAGAGGAGGAGCAGACACTGATCTCTTCTCTGTGGCGACCAGTAACAGGATTTGAGGAAATGGCCTGAAGTTGTGTCAGGGGAGGTTTAGGTTGGATATTAGAAAAGGGTTTTACACCCAGAGGGTGGTTAGGCACTGGAACAGGCTCCCTGGGGCAGGCACCAGCCTGACAGGGTTCAAGAAGCATTTGGACAATTGTCTCAGACACAAGCTGTGACTCTTGTGGATGGTGCTATGCAGGGCCAGGAGCTGAACTCGATGATCCTGATGGGTCCCTCTCAACCCAGCATATTCTGTGTGATTCTGAGTTTTAGTTTCTATCTGTATACTGAAAATTTCCTATCAGCCAGCTGTCTCTTTTCTTTCCTTCAGGGACCTGCAGCATCATTCTAAGGTCTCATAGTGTGTTCAGATGCTGCTTTCCTTAGTGAGCTGCTATCAAAAAAAGTGCCATCCTGCAGTCAAGCAAAGTCTTGACATATCCAAAGACTCTTGTAATTCAACTGCTGTGGCACACAGAGATGTGTCAAGCTCACTGCAAACAGCTCTGAGAAACCGCCATCAGATTTGTTTGATACATGCTGCGTTTTTTGTAGACTGCTTCTTTTCAGCAAAAGCTGTTCTTTTGTTGAGAAAGCTGTGCTCTAAATGTCTACCATTTGCCTTATAGGTATAGGTCCCTAAATTAAAAAGCAGACTGCTTATATGGATTCCTGGACTTCTGTATTAATAATAGCTGTTTTACTGTTTATCCAAATATTCTCCAATTTTATGAAGTAGGAGAACTGTTTCTGGATTTTTTGACTGAAACTGTTTTATAAAGTATATGTATTGTATTAATGGTTTATCTGTTTTAACAAAGGCACGTGATCTCTAGAAATTCCAGCTATTTGAATATAAATGTGAAATTTCTTTACCCTCTTTTTTTCCCAGATATTTAATTCTATCTTCTTCAGATTCAATGGTATGTTAATGTTCCATTACTCCCTATGTTTATTACTTAGGTGAATGGAGTATATTCATTAGAAGATTAGGTTTTTAGATCCAAACACAGAGGCAGAAGATGCTTTCCTACCTTTTATTGCATGGAACTAGGTGGTCAGATGAGATAAACGGGGTGGTCACAGGCTCCGTAGAAGAGGAAAGACTCACTCTGCTCTTGCCACCAGGCAATGACGTGCAGTACCAGCGTGTGCTGCATTTGCTTATTTAACTCAAGTTGTAATACTGTAGTTAACTTGAGACAGATAAGATGGTGATGCTACTGTGTCCCATCTGGCTATTCCAAACATGATTTTTACCTTTCTCAAACTGTCTACTCATACCCTGATAGCTGTTACAGCTACAGTGAATCCTTATCTAGCCAACTGAGATAATAAAAGGGAAATTTAAAATGGGAATGCACACTTAAGAAAAAAATGAAAACCAACAACAAACCCCAAGCCTGTTTTTGAACCATATTATTCATGATTTTTAAAAAGTTGAGTATAAAAAACCAGTGAGCGACTAGAGGAAAAAAGGTCCCTCTGTACAGATTGATTCTATGTCACAGTGTGTGTTTGCTCAAACAAAAAACCCCAGGCTGAATCTCTTTCAGATTAATATGGTGGATGAGCCTATTCCCTAAATACAGCTCTAAATTAATGTAATGCTATTCACTAGGACTTGCAAGCCAGTAGCAGCAGTGTTCTTGGTTTAGCCAAGTGCTAGTCTCTGGACTTTCAAAACTGTAATTCTGCCTTTTGTTAAAATAGACGCATTTTTCACAGGGTGATGCTAAACCTTCAGGAAGGAACCATTCCTAAATGGGAAGCCCGAGGCATGCTGGATTTCCCCTCCAGTGGCTGTGTGCAGCCTATCAGTTACTTTATTACTTAAATAGACAGAATTGTAGGTTGATGGGTTTTTAGTAGGAGTTCTTGCTCTCCAACCAGCCGTGAACATTACAGAGCCAACATTGTAGGTATAAGTCACAAGCGCACAACCCTATTTGCCCTTGACCAAAGCACATTTACATAAAAAATAGAGGTCTTACTGAAACACAGGTCATGTGTTGTGCTGTAATTTAAAATGTGATCACAGTCACCAGTGGTTCTAACAGCTATAAAATTTATAGTGCTCGTGAACCACGCATTACTGCAAAATTGCATATTTTGTTTGAAGGTAGTGCTTTCACCCAGAACTGAAAATCTCCAGGATTCAGAAACTGTGAATTTTTCAAGATTACGTTAAAAAAAAATATTATTAGTGCCTTAGTGCCTCTTTCCATTCTCTCTCTCTCTTTTTTTTGTTTTGTTTTCTTTTTTTTTTGTTTTGTTTTCTTTTGTTTATGGAGACACGCTTTTCAGTGCAATTTGTCGAGCAGTAGTAATAAACCATGCATAGGTGGGAAAGAGTGAAAAACTTCCTATGAAGTCAGGAACTGTGGTACTTTCCTGCAAGCTTCACAGGCCTGAATCCTAGGAGTAATACCTATAAAAATACATTTTTTGCCTCCAGCATGGTCATCTGTGATATTCCACAGCAGCTGCATTCCATAGAGCTGTAGGATTACAGGACTGCAACCTTTTAGGATCACAAGAGTTGACACTAATCCACACATACCAAAATCCACTTTAGGTCTCTGAGTGAAAAACAGAGACCTCCCATCAATTCACCACAGATGCATCTATTGCTTAAAAACACTTGTTTTCTAATAAAAAGCAGGACACCTTTTTCTATTTTTATGCACAAAAAAAATCTTTTGCTTTGCTAGATCTATGGAAAGAACAAGAAGGGGCATAAATTAGTGGAAAACTAGTCTGGATAAAACCAGAAGCATATCCTAGATGAAGGAAGCTCTTTCATTGTGGAAAACATAATGATAAGGACTCTCAAGAACCTGGTCACTTTGACATCCAAAGAACCATTTTCATTTGCAGTAGTTGATGATAAACTGAAGAGGCAAGATAATGAGATCCCATCAGTGGCATCTTGGCTGGATAGAAGTAAAATAGTAATGCCTGGTCCAGGTGGAGAACCCCTTTCACATCTACTAGTAGTATTTCAACAAAAGTTTCTTTCTGAACATTGGTATTTACCTTGCATTTTCATGAACAACAAGGTTGTTATTACCATGTTATCCTCTTGTTTGAAAAGAGGATTTTGACTGTTGCTATGTGATAGCACATCTAGACTGAAGTAAGTAAGGTGAATCCTATAGGAGAAATACTAATACTCTCATCTGAGACACATGTGCCCTTCTGCTGTTCAAGGGCAGCTGGTCCTTTTCTCTTTTTTTCACTGGGGAAGAAAGTTTACCACGTTTTGCTGGTCCATTCAAGTCAGTTTCAGGATCAATAAGATTATTATTAGAAGATCCAAGATCAGGAGGGAGGGTTATTATTAGAAGTGCTAGAGAAAAGGAAGTAACGTGGTTCAAGAGGCGGAGCACGGGATTGGTTGGGAAGAAGATACAATGAGGGAGTTATGTATCCACTGATGCCATTACGAAACACATTGTCAAACGGCATTCTAACATGGAGACTGGGCTTCTAGTGCTCTTACAGCTTCTTTAGATCAACGGGTGAGGAAACAGGCTGGCATTTTTGTGTGTGGTATTATAGAACCAAAGAGTCCTACGACGGCTTGGGTTGGAAGGGAATTTAAAGCTCATCTAGTTCCACCTCGTTATGCAGCACTGTGCATAGTGTGTGGTCAGTCCCCCTCTTTCTGGTGTCCCAAGAAGGGTGTACAGTTGCTCTTCTTAGTGAGCATAGGGCCTCTGCAAGGAAGAGATTTCACCCTGATGGGTATTTTACTTCATCAAGATGATTTTCTTCTGAGGAAAGAGAGCTTAAGGTTTTTGGTTTAGGGTTTTTGTTTGTTGTTTTTTGGGTTTTCTAGTTGGTTGGGATTTTGGTTTTTTGTTTTTGTTTTTGTTTTTGTTTTTTTCCCCAGCAGCAGATTAGCCACTGACAGACAGACCTGTTCCTAGGCTATTTCTTTACAAGGTTTTGGGTCTGGTGCGATTTCACAGCCAAAAGGCTCAGAAGAACAGTAGCAAAATGAATTTACAGAATTTGGAGGAAAACTTGGGAAACTTCTTGGGAAAGGCTTTCCTAAACAAAACTGCAGTAGCTTACTGCCACAAGAGGGTGCTTGCAAGCGCATCACTGGTCATTTCAGAGAATTTCACAGCGAAAATGTTCTGGGGGCTTTAAAATGTTCTTTGCAGAAGAGACGGATTAGATACAGTGATAGATTCTGACGATGTAGAAGGTTGTACATTCATCTTTTGCTCAGTGTCAAAATGAAATTTATCTTTACGAAGATTTTGTGAGTCACTACTTTTGGAGAGGTCTCCTGAAAAAAACCCTATGCATTCAAACACTCTATTAAGCCTCCTGCAACAGATCTCAACTACAGCCTGCCTGCATTTGACAGAACATAACAAAAAGGAAAATGCATCTATTAAACACAGAGGAGCTGAATCATATGCTTTAAAGCCAAAGGGAGCTCTTTTTGACAGAGTTATGTCAGTGCACCAGATGCATTTCACATGGCTTCTGAATGCCATACAAAATGTTTTTAAAATGATGCAAACTCTCCTTTTCATCCTAAATGTGTATGAAGGTATATGCATATTTAAAGATATGGAGAGAAGTTAACAGTAGAGTTTGTCAGGCATAGGACTTGGAGTTCACATCTAAACTTGTTCTTGAATGTTCCCAGAGGTCTTATGTGCTGACAGAGTGCACTGCATACAGGTCACACCAGGTTTGGTTATGCTGTTAGATGATCCAGCTTTGACTATCATTTTGTTTACTTTCTAGGAGGTTTATCTTTCTGAAAATAGAGTAAACAAAATGCTTCCGTGTTAGAATATATGCGAAGACTACAATTTCAACATCGAATTTTGAAGTAATCTGGCAATTGAGAGACTCTCCAAAATGTTTTACATATAATTATATCCACAAAAAGTATAGTTTGAGCTTTATTACAAACACTTTCTTCCAGTGATGCCCAAACCCACTGCAGCTTTGTGCAGCAAATGGCCAAAGCAGCAGGTGCTTCCAGCCTCAGGTGTCCTCAGGAGGAAGCAGTCAGCACTTCGCTGCTTTGAATCTACTGATAGCTGGAAACAGCTGGTCCAAGAAAACCACAATAAGTACTGTTCATTTAGGGATCCAGAAATACGTTATCCTTATTCACAGAATGGTTTCCAGCCATTGGAAACCTTGGCAAACATTGTATATGAAGCCAATGAAAGAAAAAGAAATTAAATTAAAAGCCACTCACCGTTTGCTGTAGCAGGATCCTGATGTTGGTGGGAGTCTGTCACATTGCCTCCCCAGCCCTCTGCAGTTAATGGTTTGCGTTGCTAATGTTCAAAGCACCTTAAAATAAAGGCAAGGGATTTGTGGTAGAAATGCCTTCAGGGTTTATATCTGGATCCTCTCATTAAAAGTTCATTACACAGAATCATAGAATGGTTTGGGTTGGAAGGGGCCTTAAAGATCATCTGGTTCCAACCCCACTGCCATGGGTGGGGACACCTTGCACTAGACCAGGTTGCTCAGGGCCCATCCAACCTGGCCTTGAACACTGCCAGGGATGTGACACCCACAGCTTCTCTGGGCAGCCTGTTCCAGTGCCTCACCACCCTCACAGTACATAATTTACATTCTTTTCTGAAGCCAGACCTCTTGGTTTTTTTAAAGCAGAATATCCTGTGTTTAGCACGGATGCCAAAACAGGCATAGCAAAGAGGACAGTATAAATTTGGCTGCTATGGATCATGTGTTACTACCACCAACACTATAAAAACTTAGCACTGACATTTGACAGTACTAACACTGATTACTATGTACAATACAAACAGGTAAGCTAGGATTAGTAAAGGCTGCATTATTTATCAGGGATCATCACTATTTATTAGTTGTACCCAACGTGACAGTCTAAATAAAATGAAAATATGAAATTTAACCTGATAAAATTCGTGTTGGTTCCCCTACTCTTTTCCCACACTATTTTCTGTTCTTTACAGCCAGACATCTCATAAATAGAACACACCACATAAACAGAACTTTCTAAAAAATGGAATTCTAGGCTGTTTTGCCATGTTATTGAATCCTGATGCCACTTCCTTTTATCTTATGTATAATGATGGTAAGCTCCACAAGATGACCTGTCAGTTCATTTTAAGAATATGTTATTTGTATTAAGCAGTATTTCTCTAAAGTTTCCTCAGTTAGTCCTTCTCTAAGATTATGCCTGGTTTAGTTCTGCTGTGACCAGAGATCTTGCATACATTGCAGAGCTTTATTTTGGACTGATTATATACATCAAATATCACACTGCGGGAAAATGGTCCCAGTTTCCTCTCTTTCCATATAAACTTCTTGGTTCTGTATATTGCTTCGTTGCATGTCAGTCGGCTGTGACTAGCAAAGGAACTTCTTCTGCCTGCTGAAACTTCAGATTGATGAGTAGATTCTTAATCCTTTACCAGCTGTCACTGAAAAATAACATAGTATTTTAAGAAAATTGATATTGAGCATGAATGTGTATATCTGCTAACATCTTGAACAGGTGTTTTTTTTTAAAATATGTGTCGATGGGATCACATTACATTTCCTAACTCAAGCATCTCAACGTTAAAATATGCCCAAGTTAGTTGTGGCTGCTGCTGGCTCTTGTTCACACATTCAGTTCCAGCTGAGGTTCAGAGACAAAAGAGCAGCAAAAGATTTTTCATGTGATAACATAGATCCAGTTGCTGCTGTTTCAAGAAGTGTCATCAAGTGTCAGCATAAGTCAGAGGAAAACAGCTGGCAATGCAACCCAGGCCTCCTGCCACTCAGTTCAACACAACATCCCTTGGCTCATATTTTTTCTGAAAGGTTGTTCCCACTGTTAGATGTAATCTTGAGTGTCCTCTGCTTCTGGCCTACTTCTGCCATGGAAATGATTGTCAAGAGGATGCGATACAGCCAGGAAAAAAGCAGCCCTTTTCTCCGGTGATGGGGAGAGGAGGTGCTGGCCACCACTGACTGCTGGTCAGGTTGCTCAGTCAAAAAATGTTTTCTGTGCTTCATCAGCCCTCCAGGCCTTTGGACACAGTGTGATTTGGGGTGAGAGGTGGCACTGTGTTGGGTGAGAGGTGGTGGCAGATGCAGCAGGTAAAGAAGTGTGAGAGAGAGGTCTCCCTCCACAGCTCCTGGAGCACCCCTGGGGTGCAGAATGAGGTGCGGGGCTCCCGAGCACCTGGGTGTTGTCTTACCTGGACTTTGCCTCATGGGAAGATGAGAACTCCCCACAGGAGCGAGGAGAAAAAAAGGATCACTATTTTTGGTGTAATGCTGCAGTTCTCCTCCCATCAGGTTTCCCATGGGCTGAAGATCATCTCTTCAGTTGTCCTCTACCCGAGACTTTGGTCAAGAAAGCTGTGCCAAAAGGCAGCTAGATGGCAGGTGTTGGGATATGTGGCACAGTGCATGAGCTAGGCACATGTTCCAGCCTCCCATGGAACAGTGTACAACCCTTAAGTCCCTATCAGCTCATGGGTTTAGATTTCCCACTTAATTATTTTCTTTTATTATGTATCTTGATTATTAAAAAAAAATAGAGAAGGGTTAATATCCGATAAGCATCTCTCAGAATTGCCATGTATTTTTTATATATCCCACCTACTGGGATATCTCTGGCTATACAGCATGTATTTATTTGCCTTGTAAGTCCCTTATGGCTCTTAGCAGTTACTTCCGAGGTTTTTGCCAGCTGCTCACATTATCAGTGGTGCTGAAACCAATTCGGATTATGTACATGTTAGTAAATAAGGAAAGTCCCACTATTTTTATTACCTTTTCCTGTTGTCTGCTTTATTATGCAAGCGGCGAGGGTTCTCTTCGTTGTGTAATTCAAGCTTTCACAGACATAGTAAAATGAACTTTCCTGGGACTATTTTTAGAGGTGATCTTGGGGATTTGGATTAGAATAGATTAAGTAAGGATTTCTGCAGAGATGATACATATACCTTTACTTAAAGACACGTGACTTGACTGATTGAAGAGGTGTTTATGAAATAAGTGGAGCTGAACATATCCCAAAACTTGGAGTGGAAAAATGATGGGTCATCATCTGTGTGTCCACAGACTGGCCTGTGTTTTTATGTAGTGGATTGCAGTCCATCCTGAGAAATGGATCTGTAAATGCTCATAACACTGCAAAGCAAAGGTGGCAATTTTTTGCCTTTAGTATTGAGGCACTGGCAGGGGCATTGCCATTGAGCTTGATTTTGGGTACAGAATTGGGCTTTGGGCTACTCTATTCCTCTGCAGAGCGGGCAGAGAGTTTTGCATGCTGATGCTCCATCCCTGCTTGGACAGCCTTTTGTACTTTCTGATCAGTTTCCTCGGCAAAATTAGCCTCTCTCCCCTTACCTCCTCCAGGCATGTGGGGTTTTGATAAACCAACAATTGGACAAAATTTATTTAAATTTCCAGTTCTTATTTTTGTCGCTTTCCCAATACTAATGTGCATGTGACTAACCTGTTGCAGCTCTTTCTTTGAAAGGTCAGCCTAAATTATTTTCTGCAGATAATATTGGGGCTTATATGCTTGATGGATTTCTGTAGCACATAAACACCTCTTCTTGTGCGACTGATGACCTGAATAATTACCTCATCTCTGTCACTGTTGAAATAATCAACCTAACCCAAATATAAGACAAGCTCCAGACACTTTGGAAGGTCTCTCAGATTGCCATTGTTATATTGGAATTTATGCATGATATGTATCGTGCATGATACACAAATTATTATATAGCAGATCATGGTGCTCAGTGCTACATTTTGCTCTTTTTTAATACAAGAAAAATTTAGAATCTCTGTTAAGAAAAGTTTCACACAGTTGCAAAGCTTTTATTGGAGATCAGAATTGTCAGAATTACCCTCAAAGGATTTTGGGAGATTTACTTTGAAATACTTAAACTGATTGCAATTTTTTTTTCTTTGTACAAGAATTACGATTATATATATAATTTTGTTAGAGTGTGAGTTTTGTATGACAGAATATTAAACATATGATTTATTATTTTAATGAATTAACAAGAAAATGCTTCAACACAACTTTTTATTCCTTTATTTTTTATTATTCTTCTATTTCTAATACTTTCAATATTTTTTTATAACATGTTTTTAACTTAGACTTAATTTTCATAGTTGTCCTTGCATGTGATTATGGATTACGATGAATCATTATCTCATTTAATTAAATTACATGTGGTTTTAATCACTGCTAGTAAACCAACCTTGAAGAATTGTCATTAGTACTTACAGATGCATGCAAAGCAAACTGGACAGTGGTTTATCACAACCCTTATGGAGAGCAACGGGTAATACCATTTAGTCTTTTGCCAGACTCATTTTTGTCTGGGGTAATTGGCAAAAAACTATAATAAGCTGTTTTCATTCTCAGCATCTTGGTGGAAAATAATTTGCCTGAAGAGATCTTTTAAAAAGCTGAATTAATTGCATGCTGTATGTGATTTGCTTGTTATTCAGCTTGAGTTCAATATTGATCCTTGAGTATTTCTTGTGATCTCTATTATCTGTAATGATCTAGCGTACAAACAGCCTTACATCTGTAATTTTGTCATAAATATCTGATTTATAAAATTGTCTCCTGATGTATCCATGACCTCACTTAATCAGACATGTTATTATGTCATTAGCCAACACAGCTGATCAAAACAGAGTTTATTTTCATAGTGCCAGCACTGTTCCAGTCTTGCATGAAATAAAAGGCACATGAAGAATTATCATTTTCAACAGAATCAAAAGAATTCACTGCTTGCGTAAGGTGTTGCAACATCTGATTAACTTCAGGCAGTCCCATGCCTGAAATATTAATTTGTGTAGTGTGAGAAGAAAATAAGAAAGGTAGTTATACTTTATTTAGAATATATGGAAAATAAGTAATTTATCTGAGACTGTTTTGTCATATATTCTAGATATTGTTAATTTTGCTCTGTCACTTCAAAACAAAGTGTGATCTTTCAAAACTATGCTGGTTACACAAAAAAACAGACACATCATATACTACAGAAAAACTGTGGGAAAGCTCTGTGAAATTCCAAATATTCCACAGAGGAAAGATAGAGCCCCCAATACCTGGAAGTATTGTGGTTTCTACTTGGAAAAATACCCTTTACTGAGCTGACTTTCAACCTCTCCTTCTGTGGAAAAATGACAGTAAATGTTAATGTAGTTGGCGTGATGGATGACTCATGCTTTCTTGTTTGTCACACAGAGCCCGTGTGCGATACTTGAAAAACGAAGTAGGATCTGTTGCAAACCTTGTTTCATATTTTACGTCTCTTAGGCGCAGAGGATCTGTTTCATTGGTCTGGGAGAATGATGGGCAGCAGCTCTGGCCCCTGTCAGGAGAGAGCAAGTCAGATAACAGAGTATCCTTGAAAAGCAGGGATATTGTGCTTGCATGCTGTGACATATGTACAGTTATGCTGTCTAATATTGATGTTTATTACTAAATATTAATGAGAATAGTTTGAATTTTTATTATTATTTAAAATAAGTGGTGTTTGGGGACATATGGAAGGGAAAAGAGGGGAAAGAATACTGTTGAAGGAGAAAAGTCCTTTTAGGCAGAGGACATCCTTTAAAGAATTATCAATCTTCCTTTCTCCTAAAGCCTTCACAAGTAGTGAACACTTCTGAGAATTGATCTTACTGACAAAAATAATGGTAAAATTCAATTTTAAAAATACTGGGATTTTTTCCATGTACACTGACCATTTCATAATTGCACTGTGGCCTTTCATATGAGGAGAAGAATAATGGATGCCTTTGGTAGAACATTAATGTCATCTCTCTTCTCAGGGTAACCAGATTGTTCAGGTTCAGTATTTTCTAACTAAAGCTCATTTATTTTTAGAATTTGAAAAGACATTAAGTGCACAGCTGTATTTTCCTGCAGACTGCTGTGATACAGGCTACTGCTTTACTGATTGCTTCAAAAGGCAATTTGCTGGAGGCGATTTTGTATCACTTGTATTTGTTAATTGAGACCGTTGAAGGAGTTTTTAATATATTACAGTATTTATTGGTATATGAAATTAAAGATTCCAGACTAATAACTCACTTTGATATTGACTGATTGCACATGCTGGCTGATCTGTTTGTACTAGCTGTCAGCAAGCAGAATATAGACAGAGCTAGAAAAGGATGCAAAGGAAAAAAAACAGAAGGAAAAAAAAGCAGCAACCTGATAACACAAATTATCATTGTACCATTGAAGGAGGATTTGGGAAATAACCGTCAAATCCAGAAGTTTATTGCAACTTCCATTGTAAAGCTGCAGCCTCCTGCACCCCATTTTAGTATCTGACATGTTTGGAAAGGTTATGCAAAGGAAAGCAGTCCCTCAGCAAGCAGTCTGTCTCACCCACCTCCCCACAGACATGTAATGGTTGTAAAAACCACATCAGCTTTACAGAAGGGACTTGTTTTTATGTCCTCATGCCATTGCTTGTTTTGCTTCCCAACCAGGGACTGCTGGGCATACACTCCACTGAATATTGGGTTCTTACACTCTTATCTGGCCCATTTCAGATTTGTAAAATCATCCTTCAAGGATGATTTTTTGTGCTACTGCATCATGTAATCCCTCAGAAAGCTCCTGCTCTCTATTGCCTTTCTTTATCCTTAAGCAAGCAGTCTTTGATAGCATCTTTGGAAAATAAACTTCAGAAAATGTTGGCGCCTAAGTAATCCTTCTGGTTTATAAACTCAGAAAGGTGAGTTAGACTGATTGATTTGAAGATAATTTGTGTCTCAAATCTACTGAAATCAGAATGCCAGAGTTAGATGCATAGTACCTACCTGATGGAGGTACCCACTAAAAGTAGGACAAAATCCCTGAATACTGTGATGCAAAAACCTCTTGCAAAAAAACCCAGGCAAAACAAACAAACTAATGTTTGTTATTAATTTTTTTACAACATTTTACTATATTTTTACAATATTTTAACTTTACTCTTTTACAAAGAGAACAAAAAAAGAACTTATTTTAAGCATCTGGTAACTATTTTTAGAACACAAAAATGTGCTGTGAAAATATCCTCCAGATACTGGGTGAAATGGGTTTTTTTCATTAGAGGTGGTAGTTACTTTCAGTGATTCTTATCGCCTTTTTGAAACTCTCTTCACTCTCTTCAAAAATGCCACTTTTTTTCAGTGAGCAATAGAATCTCTCTTCTTATTGTCAAAAGTTTTTTGTCTCCAAACAATTGTACACTTAATTTTCTGCTACCATAAGTAAGGGACATTTTACTGAATGACTGCAAGGTGTTTTAAATCTGCACAGCTTTTGGAGCTGTAAAGACCTGAATATCAGGTGAAAAATTAAATTATTAAAGAACTGAAATAATGCTCAATTCCTTACCAAGTGGACATTGACATATTTTTCTTAAAACCTAAAAACTATTACATTACAGTAAAACTTGGATTAATCTGAACAGACCCACCAGGAAAGTACTTACATTTAGTGAAAAAAAACCCCAAAAATATATGACTTTTAGCAGAATCCTCTGTGCAATTTCAATAGAAGGCTTTGAAGTATTACAGGATCTTCACAAGAAAATGAAGATGCTCTTTATAAAGCAGTGGTAGGTGTTGCTTCATGCTGAGGGCAAGAGTGAATTGAGAATAAAAGAAAGCAGAGTAATTATTTTATTGAAAGATGTAATTGAGAAATAACCTACATAGCCTGTGAGCAGCCTGAAGAGTAGATATTGCTCCTGTATCTCAAAGAAGCTGTTTGCCACCTCAGCCAACAGAACTATTTAGAATAACAGTGAAATTATATTAATAGCTAACTAGTTGTGATGACAATTAATCAAAACCCACAGTTATCACGTGGTGAACATCTCTGTCTTAGTAACGTGCATGGGGAAAAGAAATAAAGAGAATGTGTAGGCAAGAGAAAAATGATGGAGCAGTCAGGGTGGGCCATTCTGTTTTCATAACCAGGTTCTCCTTGCAAGTCTTTGGTGTGAGTGCGTTTCAGGCAGGCAGGGTTACCAGGCGGTTTGAGATTTGTGTCTCTGCCCTTATCTTTTCGGCAGTCAGATGCTCGTGCTGAGCTCAGGCAAACTGAGTAATAGGCTGGCAGTGAGGAGGGAGCGCAGGGAGCGCTGATTTATCGGCGCCTGCCCTCCTCTACACCCGTCAGCCCCAGGCAGATGAACGAGGGCTGCCCAAGTAATCCTGAAGACCGGAGATAATGGCTTTAATCCTACTGGTCAAGTGAGCAGCCAGGATTAAGTACTGTGGTTTCATTTAATTAATGACAAGTGTATTTTGCTGTATTTTAGGGAAGCTGTCAGTTTGCTGCTGTGGAGTGAAACGCTGTCTGCGTACCAAGCGTAGTTACAAGGTTTACCTCCTGGCTTGGCTTCCTCCTGGAAATTTTACAGCCTCCAGCTGTCATAAAACACATTAAACAGGAACACTAAAAGCAATTTAATTTTATTTATGATTATAAAAAAAGGAGTCATACTTCTAATGGAAAATCTGAATTATTTAAAGATAGCAACAGGCAGTACGAACACAACTCCTGCCTACCACTTCCCCTTCATGGAACAAGTAGCTGTTTTTCAGAGAATTAATATTCAGAGCAGGTCCAGTTCATCTTACCTGCTGGGTTCATTTTATTATATAATAAAATCAGATTTATTCTCATTTAGATATAGAGTATATAGCCATATAAGCATAAGCCATTTATAAACAGTTACTCTGCATGTAGCATAATGTAATACCTACTCTCTTAGGTATTTCTGAAGAGTATCAAATATTGCTTGCCAAAGGGCAGAGATTAAAAGAAGTGTTTTGGATCTGAACATTGTGCCTGGAGCTGATCACTAGTTATGCTGATACTTTTTTAGTTCTTCAGTCTGGGGAGAAAAAAAAAAAGTAAAAAAGCTGTCTAGTAAGCTTCTTCAGTGAACTTCTCTCAGTCTGGCAAACCTAACGCTCTCTTTATATTTTACTTACAGAATGGTCTTATCGTTGCCTGTTACCAAGGTTATGTGGATATTGTAATAGCCTTAGCACAATGCCCTCACCTTGATGTGAACTGGCAGGACAATGAAGGGAACACGGCTCTAATTACAGCTGCACAGGCAGGTAAGGCTCTCTGTATCACCTCTTAAATGCAGAGTCTTGGAAGGAGTGTGTGTTTAGGCTATTTTCTGGGGTTTTTTAGAATTTTTTTTTTCAAATCCCTAAAAGAAATTATCCAGTGTAAAATAATTCTGGTCAAGCCAACTCCCAAGTAGGTTTGTCATGATTTTCTTTGAACTAATTAATCTACAGTAGTATTTATCCAGTAGATTAAGGCAGCAAAAGCTACACATTTTTAGTAGATGCCATTAATTATTTTAACTTAAAAATAAAGAAAATCTTGTGCTTTGTATTTTTAAGCCGATTTTTCAATGTTTGCTCTGGCAAGCAACAAGTGAACACTGTGGATGTGTATTGTGCTGCATTAGTGCTTTTCTCCCATGCTTGCTGCACCTACCTCAGGGGCTTTGTAGTAATGGGTGAGTGTAGGAAAACGTATCATCATTAAGAAATACCTTAGCTGCTAAGACATTCTTCATCCACTCCATAGTTGAAAAGCAAAAAGCCTCAGCAGGACTTAGTATTTGCCAATGATCATTTGTAACAGCTGATATTGGCATCGACCACGTTAATCCTGATGCAGGCTGGAGTGAGAGCAGGGTTTAGCACAAGGTTTTCTTTTATCCCACGCGGCATGGTAGTATTCAGTGAATGAGTGTAACAGATCACTTAGGTGTGAGGGAAACTCCCAGGAAAGTTCCTTGTTTCCAGTGTTCAGTTAGAGAACTATCATTTGATTATTTCTGTTTAAACTGAAGGACTGTGCTTTAATCTTTAAGGGAAGCTTTAGTTTTCTCTAACAAGTGTTAACAAAGTGCTAAAGCACATAAATCAGGAAAAATTTCTCCAAGAAAGGATGCCATCACTTTGTAGTCTAAAATCTGTTCCAGGGGCTACCTAACTCTGCATCTCTGGTTTCCTTTGCAATCTTCAAGCACGCTCTGCAAAGGCAGTCACTTTACAAGGAATGCATAGCTGGTCTTTACCATGTCTGCTGACTGGTGAAGAATCTGGGATGTTTGTGGGAGTTCATGGGATGTAGTCCTCGCTCCCAGACACTGTCTGCCTGAAAGAAACAAATTTCCATCAGGGAATATCAATGGACATTACAAGCCATGTCTAAAGATTGGAGCAGTTCGGTTTTCATGTCAGTTTAGTAATAGCACCACTGGACATTTCCAAGTAGTACTTAATCTTGCTTTATTTCAAAAAGTGAACTCTGCTAAAGTTCCTGCAAGATGGGTCTTCAATACTGGAAGAAAGAACTGTGACAACATTCACAGCAAAGTCATGAGTACAGTAGCTTTGCAAAGAAGGTGGAAAAGTCTCCAAAACACTCATCTACTTTTATTTATCTGCTCTAATATAAATTTGGACTAAAAAAAGTTTAACACTGCCTCCTTCTTGACCTTTATAACTCATGATAATGAGCTCAGAATTAATCCAGCCGGCTGACATTGACTTGACACTCTCTGCCAGTACTTGCTATTGATCCCAAAAGCAACTGCAAATGACTGTAGTCAGCAGAAGCTTATACAAACCCCCAACAATTTGGACGTTTTCCCCTGCCTGTGCTAATCTTGAGCTGCAGTGGTTACACCAGTTATTTAATTAATTATCACAAGATCCTGCTGTAGTGTTAATAGAGATTATTGTGAGGTTAACATTGCAACCAGAGGAGTTACAGTGCAAGAGATGCTGCTTAATAATTGCTGGATGTTAAGTAGTAACACTGAGCAGTGCATTATAAGGCCCTGAAAGCAAAGCTTATGCAAGCTTGCCTTTAGTGGAGAATTTATTTGTTGAGGGGGAGATTAACTTTAGGCTGTGAAAGTAATCACATTTTTGCAAAATAAATTATTCTGAGATCACTGTTATTTATACCAAAACTATGGGTTTTCCTGTGGAAATTCTAACAGCAAGTCCACATTATTTAATTTATTTTTAAAGTGGTATTTGAAGGTTTCAGAAAGTGCTGCCATTTTTGTTATGATCCACTGACCAGGTGGGCCATCATTTATGTTCAGACCCCAAAGAGGAGCTGAATGGGAAAAAAGACATAGTCCTGAGGAATTGTTCCTTGTGTTTCAAAGTCTGCATGTGTATTATGAGGTATAGATACCAAGAGAGATGACAGAGAGGTCTCTTTACTTGTGCTGCGGAGTTTAAAATCCACACTTGCCTATGCCATTTCATGGCTGCCCAGACACGATGCTCAAATATGAGCATCAGTTTGAATTAAATAGGATTTAATTAAAGAACAAATGGAGTCTCAGAAGATACGTGAATTCAGTTCCTCATATTGCTTTTGATAATTTGAGATTCTCATCCTACAACAAAGGTATCTAAGGCAGTAGTTTTCTGCATGGGCTGACCAGAGAAAGACAAGTTGGAGGGATCGGTGAAAAGCAGTACTTTCTTAACAAGCTGATTAGTATAGAAAGATAACCACAAACGAAGTGCTCTGCTTTGTGTGTAAATTTCGCATTTGAAAATAGGTCTGTTAGCTTGCTTTCTCAATACTTCTTATTTCTTATATCCCTTTCCAAAGAGAGCTTGCCTTCCAGAACTGTAAATGCTTTGCAGTCTGCAGCAGGTGGTGTCCAGAAATGGATGGTGATGCTATTGAAGCAGAAGCAAAGCCATTAAACATCATTACAAGGACAATGCAGAAAAAAGTGGGAGATTGATACAAACAAGCGATTGAAATAACAAATGGAGTGAAAGAGAGGAAGGAGAGTGTTTAAAAAAAAAAGATAAAAGAAGGAAAATTTTTTTTTTTTTTCTCAGTTCTGCTGCTGATGGAGACCTAGCTACATCAGTGTATAGTAATTGGCATGCACTGGTGTTCAGAGGGAGTTGTATTTGCTTACAAAGTATAGGTGTTTTATGTTACAGCCACCAGTTTGGGGCAAGGCTATAGATCTGGGAACACAAAATTGGAAGTTATTCCAGTTTCTGTTTATTAAGGAGGACATGAGAACACAAACATCTAAAACACCCAGAGGATAAAGCCTTCTGGGTGTCCTTCGTGCCATCCATCTGTGAGAAAGCATTCGCTACCTGCACAAGCGTTTCGCAGGTACAATTCAGGAGTGAAATGTTATTTGACAAAGCATTTTCCTTACTATGCAGCTTATCCTTCTGCCTATATTACACAGATTATTAGGTAATATTGTCATCATTATAGGCCTTTCCTTTGTGGCAGCAATTAAGTGAATTAAGCTATTAGAGACATCTGTGCTGATATCTAAATATGGCTCGCAGGGAGAAGAAGTGTATCCTTAGCATGCCAGTTCTGGTAGGAGATAGATCTGGCTTACAAACAGCAAGAGCCTGCTTTGAATTCAGTATCACCAAATGGGCTGAGCCCAGACTCGTTTATTTTAGAGCTGCATACGGCTTTCATAGCAGACTTTACATCACAGAAGACTCACCCAGCTTACAATTTGGGTACAGGCTGCTTGTTCACACAGACACAGGAGAACCAAAGCAAACTTCATTGGCATTAAATCAAAAGTGTATGACACAGTTTGAACTAGAACTTGGCAGCTCTGAGTTTTGCTTTGAATTTGATATCTGTTTGAACTGGAAATCTGAAGCAAACCTCAGAGGACAGAAGATCCTGCAGATTAAAACTGAAGTGGTTTTCAGAAGTCCCTGAGACAAAACTTCTGGGAATCACAAACTTCTTAATTTTTTTTCTTATTTTGCTGCTGGTGGTTTTTTTTTTTCTGTCTCATTTGAGGCCGTTTCTAGTCTCCTAGACAGTTTTGGTTAAGCAAGGTCTTTCAAGATTAATTCTTAGGATCACCCCAGATTGGCAAAACATCTCTTACTGTAATTATACTTTTGGCACAGGGAAGAACATCTTTAGTGATGTAATAACTGCAGAAAAATCTTCCATGTTATTATTTCTACTTGTTTCAGCTTGTCTCTGGTTTCTGTGGTCACAAAGCAATATTTCAGCTGTTCCAAAACCTTCCTGAAGACACATGCTCTACATCACTGAATCAGAGCATGTCCTTCAAAACAATTTGGGCACAAAGATTCTCCCAGTAGCAACTGATTCCTTTCTAGGATTTGATTTTATGCCACAGAATCAGTAAAGCTGAAACCTCTGTATTGAGTAAGCAGGATCAGGTCACTTGATCCTGCGCTGAACCCAGCTCACTTTTGCTTCGTTCAGCTTGTCGTGGTTTGCTAAATCTTTATGTTTCATTCTTGTCAGACTGCACAAGGTACAGGGAGCTTTTTATTTGGTTTTCTCTGGCTCTGGAGTTGCCCATCTGATCTGCACGATCTCTACATCTGCTCTGGTTTCATGAGAGTCTTCAATTATGCAGAAAGGTAACAGAGTCAAAAAATTATAGGAGAGAAAGAGTAACACCTGCAACACAAATTAATTGGTAAGGACTTTCTTAACTTGCTTTTCAAAGTGAATGGAGGACTGTGTTGGTACAAAGTGGCTGCTGATGAAATCTACACCAGATGTGACACTACAGACTTTTAAAATTGTCCTGTATGAATTATAATCTGCTTCAGTAACATTTCTAGATGAATTTGAATGGCATGCATTACAGAATAGTCAGCTGGACTGCAGAGTGAGATGAGAGAATATTTTTACAGCTCCTACTAATTAAATTGTGATTGTTGCAGCTGCCTGACAGACGGCATTATTTTATAGAGCATCAAAGCATCATAAAATGATTGACAAGTGAAGGGAAAACTGTTTTGAATGAGTCATAATGGCACTAGCTATTCGTCTGATAGTCCAATTATAAAGACTTGATGTCTTAATTGGTCTTCCAACCATTTAGCCAAAGATGTGTTCAGCTCCACAGTACAGCCTTGTAGACACCAGTTATCCTGGCATACAAGGCACATGAATGGCAACAACAGTAGCTTTTAGAAACAGAACTTTAATGATTTATTTTACTACCAAAACTGAACATCAGTCCCATTTTCCAACTGCAAGAGAGTAGACAAGTGGCTTTACATTGTCAGATGGAAAAATAAAAGTGTGGGATCCTACACAAAATATTCCTTTCTCTTGTATCAGGCCTGGCATTGTTTGTTAGCATTATTGGCTGGAACAACTATGTGCAGTCATCACTTTTTAATGAAGCACCATGATTGTAAGGCTCAAATTTAGCAGGGGAGGGAAAAACCTGAACCTTTGCAGTCAGTTGCCCCTGGTGATGGGCCTTCCTTCCATAAGCTGTAGGGATTCCCTTTGCAGTGCTACTCACAGGGTCAAGAAACTGAGGCTCCTTGCAACCTCAGAGCGACCATCTCTGGTCTTCAATTATTCCCTTACCTTAAACTGACTTTCCAGAAAGGAGAGCAACTTGAGAGAAGGTGGGAACCCAGGTTTTCCACCTCCTATCCCAATATTCTAGTCACAAGTCAGGGCCACTGAACCCTAAGGCTGAAGACACAAATGAGTGGAAGAGGACACAAAGAAAAGAGATCTTGTTAGTTATCTGCACTTTCCAGTTATCGGACCTGCAGGAGTAAATTTTTTGTTTACCCTTGAGACAGCACCTGCATTGTATGACATATTTTCTCTGCTTGTTTCTTTAAAGGGCACATAACCATTACAAACTACTTGTTGAACTATTTTCCTGGGCTTGATATTGAGAAGAGGAATGCGTTTGGATTCACAGCACTGATGAAATCTGCAATGCAGGGACGAACAGAATGTGTGAAAGCCTTGATGATGGCAGGTATGCAAAGTGCTTTGCTTCTTCTTTGTCACCATCTAACTAAATACTAACAACTGCCAAGAAGAAAATTGTCTCTTGGGATGTTTGCTCTGAGAACTGTGGTACAGCCTTCCCTGGAAACAGGTGCAGCTTTTAGGCAAGCCATAGTCAAGGCAGTGAAGGCACATGCTGCAGGAGCACTCAGTTTGCTTGTACAAACTCACCCAGGAGCTCTCCTAACGCTCTCAGGGCGAGATTGATTGTCTCCAGGAGAGTCTAGGGAGCAGGATCATCAAAATTTGTAGAACAGGAATTAATGAAACGCATGACACAGCTGGGAAAGACACGTAGGTTGCTTGCTGCCATCTCTGTGTGTGACAGACAGGGCAAGGGTGAGACCACAGCCAGACCTCCATTTCTGCCTTGAACTCTGGTGGGGATTGAAAAGCTTTAGAGGCTCCGGCTGCTGTGAGGGGTGTTGGGTGTAGGGGCCACATCCCACAGGGAACACTGGTGGGAAATTTGGTGACTTAGGTTTTTTGTTAATGCCTCTACAGCTCTGAATTTGGCCTCCAGGTTTATGGGCAACAGGGCACCATCAGGTGAGTGAGTGCTGCAAGAAGGGAGCCATGGCACAGGGAGTGAGCAGGTCTCTCTCTGCCCACCTGTCTCTCTTCACATCTGACAACAGGAATTATGTTTCTTGCTCTTGGCTCTTGTCTGCAGTTGAATTTCCAGCTGTATTGCATTGCAAGGTGAAGGGGTCCTGGAAAGGAGACTCAGAAGGCCCTTTGAGGGGCAACAGCTTCTACAAGAGCAGTCCTAACATACAGCATCTTTCAGCCACAATATTGTATGGGTTTTTTAATGTGAAGTAATTGGTATATAAACTGTTAGATAATAATTAAATAACTAGCTTATATTAGTATATATTCTTGTTTTTCAGTTGCAAATATATGACACAAATTAAATATTGTGGAAATAATAACAAATGACATCTGAGTATTGCTGCTGTCTAGATCAAGAGTCCCACAGCTTCATTTCTTTGAGAGAGATCTTGAATAAGGAGTTCACTTCAGTGATTTTGCTGTCACAAGAGTCTAACCCCTCACAATCAGAATATTTTAAGTTGCAGGCTTTTATCAAGCATAGTGATATTACTATCCTTCATTTCATAATTTGCAGTTTCTAGACATTGATATGACACAGAAAACATGATGTGGTAACTGGTGTGTTATTTTCTGCTAGGTTCTGTAGCCTCTTACACTGGAACAAAGGCTTAGGAATGGGATCATTCATTTTAAATTTTTATG
The DNA here is from genome assembly GCA_013398955.1 of Callaeas wilsoni. Classification (NCBI taxonomy): domain Eukaryota; kingdom Metazoa; phylum Chordata; class Aves; order Passeriformes; family Callaeidae; genus Callaeas; species Callaeas wilsoni. The sequence goes on from VWPU01019552.1 coordinate 37,364, forward strand.
ACAAAAAATTATGAAAGTACTGTCAGAGCTCAAACACTGCTAGAAACAGATGCACTTTCTGGACTCACACATACTTCGTGCAGATGCTAGTTCAGAATTTTCCAGTGCATGTTATAAATCATCACTTAAAATGAAACTTCAATCCTATAATTTTCTGACTTGTCAAATTTGCCTTATGGTGTCATGACCTGTTATTATCACTAGAGATCTGAGGGAACCTTGTTCTTTCTGTTTGGGTCACTAGAAGCTGTTTCACAACCTTTCAGCTATGTAAAAAACTCAGTACTTGTTATTCTGATTCTTATACTAAAAGTATTAATATCAAAGTTCACTGCTGTGGTTGCTGCCTCTGGCATCTGAATGGTCACTTCTTGTTTCCATGATTCATAAGAAAAAAGAATATTGGGGAGAACAAACCTTTAACAAGCCAGAAAATGGCTTTCTTAGCCTCCATCTTGAGTTTGCCTACAGAAAGTTTTATCAGCCTGTTTTTGCATCAGGGATAGGGAGGATACCAAAGATCATCCACCGACTAAAGAGAGGGAGAACTTTTGATTCTCTAAATTGCAGTTTCAATGAGTACTTGCAGTTCCTCACATTTTCAGCTCAAAATAGGGGCCATGATGGAAGTGCAGTAAATTGCCTGTACTCATTTTAATATCTGAGTATTTTTTAGCACTGCATGGTCTGGCGAAATGGGGGGAGGGAACGAGGGAAATGGATTCAGAATGGATTTAGAAGTAGTTTGGGGCTTAAGGGACACTGAATGGGTGCTGGCAATGAAGTGCTAGTGAGCCGAAGAAGGTAAAAGAAGTCGTTATTAAAAGATTTGGTGAAAAAATCAATTTCACAAAAAAACCAGCAAAGTTCTATATTAAAATGTAAAAATGCATGGCAGCATAGAGGGGAAACACCCATAAGCAGCTGTGGGTCTATACTTGCACAGCCACAAAGCAGTTATGTGTGTTTAGAATAGAGTTACACCCAGGAGGTTTTTAAACCCAGTATCTGTTCAGTGGCTTGAGTAAGATCTCTGCTGATGGCCAGCTTCTTATGGCAATGCAGGAGGCCAGTAAAGCAAAATACCTCACCTTCCTAGCTGCCCTAGCATGGATTTAGCACAGTCAGATGGGGAAAGAGGTAACAGCAATGCGTGACAGATGGTCGGAGCTGGATTGCCAAAGTGACTGCTCTTTCTGAAATTTGAGTTCGTGGAGGGGGGCCAAGGTCAATCACTACAAGATTAAGGCACTCTGAGACACTTGGCCATAATGTTGCTCTTTCAGAGGGAGTCTTTGGAACATGTGAATTTGCTGTTCGTGAGCGCACAGCGGGTGAAGGGGGGCCTGGTCTCCCATCGGCAGTTTTTCACAGGCTGCTGCGCTGCCAGCCCCGCGCCGCTGCCAGCACTCATCAGGAGAGCCAGCCAGAAATGCTGGTTGTTATTCACGTGTCAAGCCCTGCTGTAATCTCCAGTGTAAATTCAGTGCTGCTTTAGTAACGTTGTTGGAGTGGCCCTGGATCTGGAGACTGTGCTTTAAACACCGCCCATAAAACAGGCTGGTAACAGACGTCTGAGCCTCCTCAGCCCCTGTCTTTAAACTCGTGATGCCAGTTCTGCATCTCAAAAGGACATCAAATCTTCATAAAACAGGATATTTATATCCTAAAGGAGCATGTGTATCCAAATTAATTGCGCTGAAAATTATCTTCAGGGAAACTTCTAGGAAAAGCAAGGCAAGTGGCAAGTGCAGCATTCCTGAAAGAAAACTTGTACACTGTACTTACATTGAAATGGCAATTAGTTCAGTAAGACTGCTATCACATTTACAAAGGGACATGACTACTCATGTCTATGCCAGATAAGGCATTCTGCTGAATGACAAGTTTGTTCAGGAATGTCTCCTGATTAGTGCAGAAAATCAATAAAACTGTGGTAAATCATGCCTTAGAAGAGATTTTGTGATAAAAGGTACAAAGTCAGCATCGATTTCTGTTGAAAGGTTGGGATTTCAATACTCTGTAGTATTGTTTTCTGAGATAAAGGTTCCAAAACACCTGGGGACCCATCTGTCAGAAAGAGTGGGCTCCTCCTCAAAGGGAGGTGAGCCAAGGATGACAGCAAGGCCTCAGCACCAGCCTCATCAACAAAGGTGCTCCTTCAAAGAACGTGGCAGGGCTGGTGGCGATAACCTGGATCAGCCAGTACTGCAGTGATTTCCAGGCAAGTCCATGATGGCAAGGGCAAGTTCATAGAGACAAGGTAGATCTGTGGTCAAACAAGAAATTAAGTCTGTGGGTCAGGGTCCAAACCAGCAGGGCACATGGCCAGGCACAGGCACAGCCCAGACAAGGGTCAGAGCTGAGTGCAGCCCCCAGGAAAAGGTGGGGAGCCCCCAGTGAGCACTTTCTCACACCGTTCTTTTTGCACTACTCTGCTCCAAGGTCTCACAGCTGCACCATATCAGAACTGGAATGACTTTTTCTGGAAGATAGTGGTAAGCAGCTGTCTATAACTCTTGCTTGTTTACAAGCTGAGAATTAAATGTTTTTGAAGAAAATTCCTTTAGCTGCTGTTCCTCCTGTATTAATTCCTTGCCTGTTACGTGCACATCAAGGAAACAACTTCCACATAGTTTGCCACAGTCACAGTCAGCTCTTGTGGGAAGGAGTTCAGACTCAGGTAACTGTTAAGAAGGGACCAGGGAAAGAGGCTAGCCTGAGATGGGAGAGATTCAAAGATAGGAAGCTTGGGTAGGGAGGTTCAAAACCAGGTTTGTGAAGCAGGATGGCATGTGTTGTATATCTTTTTCCCCTCCCTTCACTAATTTATCTGTAATTTCTGCGGTCGTGAACTTCATCAAACCCTTCTGCCTCTGAGATCTTGCAATCCTTTCTTCAAATCCACAGCTTGTGAACTCTTTGATTTTCTCTTCCACATATTTGGCTCCTTTTGCTTTCCAGTCTGGGCTCCATGCTTGACTCCCTGCAGTGCCCTGGTGCTCTGAGTGATCCTTTCTGCAAATTTCACTTAAATTACACTTAAACTGTGCTCAGTAATTTTGCTTTGAGTGTCTCCTTCCACATCCACTCTTGATCTGTGTCTCCAGCATCCTCTCTTCAGAGATTTTCTCAGAGACTTAGGAATTAACTTTATTAGGTTGAGGTTTTTATCACTTTCCCTGTGCCCTCTTTTTGCCTTTATTTTCCTGCAATGACAAAACATCCTTTGTGGGAAAGGTTATACTGAACCCATCACAAACTGGTTCGTGGTTGCTTTTCCTTATATCAAGTCCTCCTTATTCTAGTTTGAAATGCTGTCTCCAAGGTAATCCACTCTGAAAAAAATTATCTCTGGTCTTTTCCTCAGGTCTCTGGACATCTCCTTCTTGCAAAGCAATGGGACAGACTGTCACTTTTGTGACAGGATCTGTGTAGGTCAGTTTTGTGTTGGCTGTTTGAAAATGGTCCTTCATCTGGTAAAGAAGCCCTTCAATAAATCAAATGTTCTTTGTATCCCAGCTTTAAACTCTTTCAAGAAATCCAGAAACTATCTGCAGGGCCAGAGATATGAGTAAACCATGAGTGAATGTTGCAGAGCTCAGTATGTTGAAGGCAGCTGGGCAAAGTGCCCGTGCCTGTCCCAGGGAACGTGGTGCAGATCTGCTAAACAGTCTGCAGACTGGAGCATGCAAAGCTCCCTCTGAGATCAGTCAAAGTTCAAAGGCAGAATATAAAACAAGGGATTTTTGGCTTAAGAACTTGTCTGCCTGACACCAGAGAGTATTCACTTATTCTCCTATTGATTTCATTCATTCATCTTCATACTCATATACTGTAAAATATCAAAATGTGTGTGCCCAGGTGGTGTGCCCAGGATCACTTGGATGCAAAGCACAGGATATGGTGCCAATTGTCAAGTCCTTGACACATCTCTGAGATTCTTTTTAATTGGTGCCATCAAGCCAGTTTTTGGACAGGTCTTTTGCATCCTGTAGCATTCACCAGCTGTAATTTGTTGGGTATTTGTAGCAGTGTCCTGCTAGCTTCAGCTTCCAAAACCACTTCCTACTGCTCATTTTTCTGCAGCAATTCTTCCACAGGTGCACTTAGGATTGAGCTTCCTCTGTCCTTTACAGAGCTCTTCTCTGTGAGCAGGACTGGACATATGCCACCCTCATTGACAAATGCCACAGTCCCACCCTAATAGCATGGGAGGTCTTCCCTGCAATCTTCTGGTTGCCAAGGAATGTGGATAAAGTACGAAAGAAGTTGTAAAGGATACCATAGAGCAGGCTAGGATGCCTGCTTCTCCTGTTACTCTTGTATCCTCTCTGCAAGCATACAAGTGCCCTGGAGGAAAAGAGTACTTGAAAACAAAAAAATGAAGAACAAGGGCAAAAGCCTATGTATGGAGTCTTATAGGAAGATGGAGAGATCAAAAGGAATGCAAAGATGGAAAAGGATACAGAAATATATGAAAAAAAGGAATGGTGATGGGGACAGATGTCAGAATTGGAGAGATAAAGACCATAAATTGGGAATGGGAGGAGGATAGGCCACTAGAAATAATTTCCTTCCAGGACATAACACTTCAAATGTCTAAGCCTCTGCTTAGACTCTGTGTAGCCTGTATCCCAGCTGCCTCTTATGGCTGGTCCTCTTGGCAATAATAGAGTGTTTTGGCTAACAATTACTTCATTTCCTTAGGGCTGGTAATCTCAGGTAGATGAGAACAGCTGCTCCGGGCTTACACTGAAGGTCCATCTCACCCAATTTCCACTCTCTGACATTTATGGAAACTTTCCTTGTATTTGATCACGCTTGTTACTATCTTCTCAACATTTCCTAATTCTACAGGGTCCTTTCAGACATAAGAGAGCATGAACTGCACATTTGTTGTTTTCTCTATTTCCTCTTTTTTTTTTTTTACTTTATATTTTTTCAAGTTGTAATGGCTTTTTAAGAAATTCATTCTATTTTATTTGCTGTTTTTACCCCTAGTGAGTAGTGAGTGGATGTTTTCATGGAGCTTGTGATCATTAGCCTAAGACGTTTCTTCCAAGTGACCAGTACAAAGTCCACTATTCTATATGGGAAAAAATTGTTTCTTTCCCTATCTATAACTCTTTTCTTGTGAGCTCAAGTGAATGGATATTAAAATGGCAAGATTAAATGCAGGTGAAATTCATTATTTCATTATTTGTAATTTTAAAAGAATTTCATAGATACAGTCTTAATGTCTTTTACCGCGTTTTAAATAAATAACGAGTTCAGAAAGTCAGGAAGCCAATCTTTCCTTATTGCATGTTCATTTTGACACATACATTATTGTGTATTTTATGTGACATTTTCTTGCAGAGGTCTGCCTGACTCATCTCTGATCACAGCAATAGGAGTGTGTGTGGTTTAATTAATTAACACTAATCATACTTTTTTTTTTTTGAGGGGCAAATGTTCAGGCAACTCACCCAAGCCGTGGACTGACTTCATGGGAATGGGCTTGTTTCACAGGAAGATCAGAGTCTGCCTTCGTCATGCAGAAGCTGATGGACAGGCCATGCCCAGAACAGTTTTCTGATCAATATAAACCAGAATGGCCAAAAATGAAGGAACTTCTTGCCAAGGCTGCAGAGCCAAAAAGCTGCTTGCAGAAGATTTCTGAGTGCGTAAGGTCAGCTGTCTCATTCCGGTCTTTCTATGGCCCAGAAGAGGACGGGGTCCTTGACCACATGGTGAAGGTGACAACAAGCTTGGGAAGTCCCTTCATCGCTCTGGCGTGCCGGACCGTGTGCCCAGGCAGCCCACCGTGTGTCGGCAAACGCAGACTGGCTGTGCAGGAAATCCTCAGGAAGCAGAGAGCAGAGGAGATCCGATCTCAAGACAAAGATCACGTTAGCAGCTACGAGAAGCTCTTTCAGAACTCCAAAGTCACAGTGATCCCCAAGAAGAAGGAGCGTCGAGCCAGCTTGCAGCCCATCAGCATTGCGGTGTCCCAAGTGAACGCAGTAGCCACGAGGAAAGCAAGCCTCCTGCCGCTCCACCTGCTTCGACGGAGCAGCGTCCGGCCAGGATTTGTCATCCCCAAAGTCCGTGTCAGCAAGGCTCCTCCACCCACCTTCCAGCCAGAAAAGGCGAGAAGGAGGAGCAGTGCAAAGGATGACCCCTATTTGCAGATTCCCAAATGGAGATACAAGGAGCTAAAAGAGGAGCGGAGGAAGGCAGAGGAACAGGAGAAGAATAGAGCAGCAGAGGCTCAAAAGCCAAGGCAAGTGTCTCCTGCCCAAAGCAGGACCTGATTTAAAGGCAGTTGCTGAGAAGGTTCTTGAGCCCCTAGTCTTGTTATCCTAGCAAGATAACAGACTGAATGCCTTCGTGCACGCCCACTGCTCATGGAGCTGGAATACTGAGTCACGGCCTTTAAGGAGCAGAAGTACAGCAAGGGCTATGCCACAGCACGTCTGATGGTGGAGGCGGAAGGTATTTTGGGGTGGAAGACTTACTAAGTTTACCTGTCTGCTGTTGACAGGGAGTTCTAAGTGGTGCAGTCCTCTTGTGGATTCCTGTCTTTCCAGCTCGTGGTGAATGACTGTGAAACAGCTTGAAAAACGTGTATGAAAGGATTGTATTTTGTGTTTGTTCATTTTTTAATGGACAAAATTATGGACTTGTGGTTTTGACACTAGACATTCCTCCCTCTCCTTCCTTAGGTAGACATATTGCAAAGGTTTATAGTAATAATTAAATCTTTAAAATTTACCACAGTGTTGGTTGGCAGTGAAAATCCAGGTCTACAATCATTCTGGATATACTAAGCACTTTATTTCTATTACAGTAAACAGCTTTCAAGTACAGGTATTAAACTCCACAGGTCTATGGAGTCTGTATGGATGCAGTTCTTAATGCTATTGTTTGCTCTGTTAAATCTAAAAAGGGCTTAATATGAAATATCTTTGCAGGTGAGGTATTCACATCTTCTGCAAGTATAAATCAGGTTCAGGGACTGATTCCTTTGAAGAAACATAGAAGATGAGGTAATTTTTGATTGCCACCATTACCTAAGATTTGCCTCCCCCACTAGATTTCCCTTTATCCATTACCTGTTGTCTCCTCTTTAGTCTCAGGGAAATTTTTGTCATTGCTTTTAACTGTGAAATAAGGGAGATGGTGAAGCACAGTGGATATTTTTTAGGCTGGTATTTCAGTTTCTTTTTAAAAAACTCACCTGGTTTATTGTGAACCTTTCCAGATTATAGCCAGGACAAGAATATTATTCAGCTTTCCCAGGTGTGAAGTGCAGCTACACGCTGTGAATACCCAGTAGAGATGCAGTACCAGGAAGATCAGCCACTGATGTGGCCAGATGTCACGGTAAGCTCTGGTACTGCACCTCTGGGTGCCCGAAGAGGGCAGTACCTCACCCCGCTGTCTCTACACTGGGAGAAAACCTTCCCTAGTATGGAAGTGCATCTCCGAGTGGCAGTTCCCACGGGTTGCTGCAGGTTCTTGTGCTCCACATTAAGGGTTCCTCTGGTTGTACCAGCAGCCAGCCTGAACAGCAAGCCAAGCCCTGGCGAATTCTGAGAAGGAAGGGCTGTAAACCTGCCCTGAAGAAAGACCACGCTCATAGAAGTAAAAGTCCAATGCAAACAGCATAGAGCACATGCTCAGGGTAAGGTTTTGCTCAGGCTTTGCACACATATGAACTGAAATGTGCTGCAGTGTGTCCTCCGGAAGATGTAGCTGCACCGGAGCCCAGGCAGACCCCAGCTGCTGCTGTCACCAGTTTCTCCCCTCAATTAAAGAGAGGGAAAACTTTTCCATCCTTTAGTCCCATAGCACAAAGGCTGGCCACAATCTCACTGAATTTGTAATGAAACTGTGCATGTCATGGGAGAAATAAATTCAGTTGACTGAAAACTAGCACCCAGATCAGCATTGCCAGCTCCTGTCTGCAGGATCTGACAGAGGCTAGGACAGATGTAGGAAACAAGGATTTTTCCTCACAGCCTGTTCTTTGTACTTCTGTGCTGGCCAGACTGCATTGCCAGGCAGCCTCCTAGGTCAGAGCTGGAGGAATATGCACCTGCTAATACACCTGCCCAGTCCTGGGAATAAAAAGAGGATTTTAATCCGCAAGTGCATCAGTACTGTGCAATTCATAGGCACCAATTTTGTAATGGCTTTGGGGTGACCAGAATATAAGCTGAACACATTTCTTTGGAAAGTAGGAAGACAATCTTTTAGCTGTCTGTGGCAAAGGTATCAGGATAGATTTCAAATTGGTACACTGGATTGAATGGTTTAACTTAATGGTTAATTTTTGTTTACTGCCAACCCAGGGTTTGGAAGATTTAGAACTCAGATTTGGTTCTGAAAAGCAACCTGTGCTGCAGCTGAGCACTTGAATTTGCACTTTCAGTACCACCTGCAAGAGACCAACAATTGACAGGTGCTCTCAGGGATTAACGTACAGTATGTTAGAATTAGAGGATGGAAATTAGGCCTATTTTCTAATCCTTTGTACTTTACTGTGTTTAAGTGCATAAATGTGATATTTCCATTAAAAGAGGCACAAGCTGTTAAACTTGTTCGGCACCCTCATTCTTCATAGGGGTTTGGGAATGCTGCCTTTCACTTTCCAGTAGATCTAAAAGCCCATTCACTTTCCCCAAAGGACTCATCAGCACTACCTGAAAGCAGTTTGGTTTCCCCGGAAGGAGTTATTGTGGGTTAACTTCCACTCCTTGTGATTTTTTTCCCTAGGAGTGAAGGAATACCACTACCTTTGTTCCCCATCAGGTTTTGGCTGGTCATCTCGCTGGAGAGAGAAGTCATTGCTTTGCTGGCCTGAGCCCATGTTGCTCTGCTGCAAGCAGGTGGTCTCCCACTATCCCTGCAGAGAGTGTGACTCCATTTGAGGCATCTGTGTAAAGCTTTGCACTTGCTAGTTTTGGAAGTGCAGGCCATAGGTGTCTGTGTGCTCACTGCCCTCCTCCCCTGCTGCCTCAGTGCTCTCCAGCTGTTTTCTCCTCTTCATCACTGTTCTCACGCTAAAGGCTGCACCCCTCACTTGCTGTCTATCTTGCCGGTCTGAAGGTTGCAGTGGGCAAAGCTCCCACAAGACACGCTTCCTGGAACCCGTGGCAAACGGACCACAGTGGAGAAGGAGGAGGAGGCACGCCTGGCTTGCTTTCTGCCATCTGCCCCCTTGAGCTGCTGCTGCTGAGGAGGATTTGATTTCTGTTGGATTTCAGCACAAATAGAGTGGTTTGGTCTGTGTTTTGTTGTGGATTTTTTTTTCCCGAGAGACCCATAACTATGAAATCCCAGTCAATACTGGCTGCACTTCAGGTTGCTCCTGGTCACTCAAGCAGCACAGTTTACCTCCTAAAAAAGAGCAAGCAAACCCTTGGCAGCACCTCCTGGCAGCTGGAGCCCCTGAGGGAAGGCAGAGGTGCTGTTCTGAAAGATGCTCCTCAGAGGGAAAAGGGACATTAATTCCTAGGGCAGAGGAAAGTTTTCTACCTGCCTTCAGTGCCAGGCTGCAGTCTGGCACATTAGTGGGAAGAATGTTCTGGAGTGTTGCAACTGGAGCAGGGGCTGTGTCTGCCATCACAGCCATTCCTTGTCTTGTGTTCTGGGAACATCTCACCGCGATGCTCCCAGGAAGCTCCCAGCCTCATGGGCTGACTTAATTCTGCAGTAACTGTATTAACAGGGATTTAATATAGTGACAGTGGAAGGTGAAAGTCCAACTGCTTCCCAGCTTTTTCTAAAATTTTATTGTGCTCTCATGTCTGGTGAGGAAGAGCTTCAGCATGAGGGTTCCCAGTAGGCTTCCTCCTGGAAGACACCATCTTCCCCATTACCTGATACCAGCCACTGTGCTGGGCATCATTCCAGTAAGGAAAAACCCCCTAAAAGGTATTCATAGATACCTCCAAAGGTATCACGGGCTGTCCCAGTATTAGAAAAGAAGCCTGGAAAATGAGAAGCGCCAAGTCATCTTCTTTTGGACAACAGGAATTTTCTTTTGTTTGGAGAATTCCTATGTACAGCTAAATATAGCATTTATGGAAAAACTTCATGAACTCTGGATCCTTTTTGCTTTGGCTGTGGAGCTGCTGACCACTGGGAAGTATAAATGATATCAGCCAAATCCATGCTGAGATTGAGATGTGCTTCATAATTCTAAATACCCTAAGTAAGGATATCCCAGACTTCGCAAACTGGATGCTCCAAATCAGTCCCCCACCTATATAAATAGCTATATAATTAAGTTGTTTTAATTATGCATGGTGTTACACTTAACCATACCTATAAAACTACTTACTGATAACACAGGCACACATAAACATCATTCATATATAAAGTAATAATGATATACAGGTATAAAACATATATATACAGACATAATTAAAATTTTTTAAACTAATATTATTGATACATATACATATAGAACGCCTCTTACCCCCTAGCGATAATGTGGAGCACTTATGTATGTTAATGATGACCATCTCTAAAAAAGCCAGTATTAAATAATTGTTCTGTAAGAGGAACAAATCATTCAGGGCATATTATGGAGGCTACAAAGGGAAAACAGACCAGCTGCCTTTTCATTGAACACTATGGAGCACTTACATGGGAAGAGGCAAGGGATTACGTGAAAATTGTACTTCATCGGATAATTAAAGTTATTATGCACATTAATTTTGCCTAGTCAGGCTTAAATTTGCCATTTCTCTTGGCACATTTGAATTTACAATGGCTGTAGCATGCTTTTATATCTATAAAACTGTACACAGGTTTGTGGATAATTAGTGGGTCAAATGCTGCTGTTTCAGTTGTCTCTCAGGGAAACAGAAGAGGTTGGGCAAATGGGTTCAGGTGGTTCATTTTCCCCTTCCCATTGTAGCAGCTTCCCACATGAATGACAGTTTGCAACTTTGCCCAAACCCTTCCTTCCAAACAGATAAAAAATAAACGGAAACCCTCCAGAGGCAGATGTGCAAAATCTGTGCTCGCGGGTGCCATCCCGGATGCATTCAGTGGTTTCTCACAAGGCACTGATGGAGCAGTGAGCTCCTGTAAATGTGGATCAGGAAAGGGGCACAGGAACTGCTGGAGCATCTCTGCTCTGTGTGTGTGCACGTGTGTGTGCGTGCCAATGGGATTCTTACTCTTGGTGCCATAGTAACTGAAGTCAGCTCAGAGCGGTGTTAACCACCAAAGGTGCTTCCTGAGTCTCTGTGCACAGCTTTCTGCTGACAAAGGTGATAAAATATTTACTTTCACACCACATGCAGCAGCAGGGAGTTAAGGTTTCCTTGTGTTTGCTGCCACTATACTGAAGCCAGCTTTTTGCAGACGCCAGTAGTGTGGGGATGTTCTTCATTTTTGTGTGAGAGTGTTAATGGGACACAAATCGATAAGTAAGTGGGGAATTTAAGTAAAAACCCCACTAAAAGTTCCATTCCAAACCAAGGTGAAGTAGCGTTCCAAAAGAATATACAAACGTAGCTGTACTGGAAGCAGACGTGCTGTATTATCAGTTTGGCTGCTTTCCCAGGGAAGTGTAGTGGAATAGTCATCACACAGCATTTACCCAACTTCTATGCAAAGGAAATGTGGTCTTTGACTGTCTGGTATCCTTTTCAAAAAGCTGCAGTTGCAGCCTCCTGAAGTGTATTTATATGAGTGAAATAAAAGATTTGTTTGGTGAGCAATAGAACTGAACAGACCAGCCATATTAAACTAATTTTTCTTTGTTTTGGTCTCAGAAATTTGTTTAGCAAACAGAAATTCCACTAACGTGTTCATAAAAATGTACTCTGTGGGTGTTTTACATGATCAGTTTCTCACCTGTGGCTTTTGAAAAATGTGGGATTTATTTTTCGCATGATTAACTGCATTATCCTTTTTTTATGTTCACAGGCACAATAAGCAGTGTTTGCCTGTGGTTTCCCAGCTCTTCTGCGAGAGCATTTTTAGGCTTCTGAAGGGTTTCCAGCCCTCATAAGAGTCTGCACCTGCTCTTTGTTAGGAGAAACTGTCAGGTACCACGGGCTGACAAGAACCAGGCGTTGCTGTGTGACGGCGGCCGTCTCAGTCACGGTGACTGATGGGCGCTACTTCTGGTTGTACACTCCAACCACATCCTCCGTATCCTAGGGTAATCCCTTGCCCAGCAATTTGCCCACATATGAGCCTTAGGTACCCTCGGCTGTCTCAGGATTTGCATGGCTGACTAGGATACCGTGCTCAGAGAGAGCCAAGGAAACAGTGCTGTGTGTCAGCTGTCCAAAGAAGAGATAGCCAGGTGTCACGGTGACGTCTGGTCTGTATTTAAAAACAACACAAAAAAATCCCAACTGAGCTCTTTTAACTGAAAAGTTAGGCTGGACTAATGTGCACAGACTTTCTTGGGTTGGTTTTAATCAGGCTGATATTCACTTGACTTAACCAATCAGAACCAGTTTGTGATTAAAGAGATATAAATCATTCATCCTGAAGTCAGTTTCCACGCCGAGAGCTGTGGCAGCTTAAGTGAGTGGTTTCCAGCGAAGAGACCTGCCTTGCCACATCCTTGACCTGGGGGAAGGCTCTGACCTGTGCTCTCTGCTGACCCATGCTGGTTTCCTTGCAGCTTCCGTTTTTCCAAGCAGGTACTCGTTGCCCGTTTACAGCTCATCGTTGATAAGCTCTCTCACACACAGCAGTCAATGACATCTCCTGGAGCCGTTCAGTGCCTCTTGCTCACCTTCGGCTAATTACCAGTGTCACTTTCATTAACATGGCTCACAGCTGCCAGGGATCCTTCCCTTCACACCATCCCCAGCACCACGCTGCAGCTTTGCTCTGTCATTTGGATTTGGGAAAATCTAAACCCTCGCATGCAGTGCTGGGTAAGAGCCGCATTGTCACCATCCTCCACAGAGAACTGCTCTCTTTCCATCAAGTAAAACACTGGCTTAATCTTTAATTCAACACTGTCTTTTGAGGATCACAGCCTCTGCTCAGGAACAAAGTGAGCCTGACAACAGTCAGAGGCAGAAGATGAAATATTAATCCATGCTTTCGTGACATCCAGGCTGGATTATAGTAATTCCCTGTCTGCAGGTCTCCCAAGGCCACCTCCTACAAAACACAGCTTGTACAGAAGCCAGCCGTGGGATTTAACTACTGCAGACAAACAGCCCATCTCCCAGACTCTAACCTTGGGGCTTGTCTGGAGACCTCTCTCCCTTCTTTATCTCCAGGTAAGCTCTTCCATTACCAGGTGCAGATCACATTCATAACTGTAGCTATTTTTAGTCACTAGAAAAAATCCCAGCTTCAGAACGTGTCAAATTAAACAAAAAGCATGAAAGCTATAAACGTTCTGCAAAGATTCTACAAATATGATAGATTATGGCTCTGGCTTTTGCTTTCCTAAGCCATCCCAAGATGCAGGACATATCTTATATGAGTCACTTTTCTTTTAGAGCATTGAATGGCGTTTCCTCAGGGCAAGAATTAGTTAAATTGGAAAAGCAACAAAATGAGGCCACTGTGAAGAGCTGAGTGTTGTACACCAGTCAGCTCAGATATGACCAAAGCAAAGAGAATGCGAGGTTGAATGAGAGAAGGAAATCCACCACCACAGAGGGATATGGCTGACGAAAACACTGAGGGAAGAAAACAGGTTAAAGCCAAGCTCACCATCTGGGTATTGCCAGAAGCATCAAAGGTGCAGCTGTTCCTGTATTGGCACATGTTGGATCCAATCAGACTTGCTTATTTCCTGTGTGCCTCAGTTTACCCCTCAACTGAAGAGAAATATTTTCCTAAACCTTGGGTTAATTCAAAAGTTCAGCCCTTGGTTATCAGGTAATGAGGGAAAAGGACAGATGAGAAAACCCACAGAAACAAAACCACCTAATGAAAACTATGCCAGTCAAGCAAACAGAGAACATGTCATCTCTTGGCTTTGGAAAACCACACAAAGTTCTTGAGAGATGGCAGAGGCAGCCCCTGGGACAGCAGAGGCCAGACTGGAGCCTGTGGCAATCCCAGTGGCAGATGTCAGGTGATGGTGAGGCCAGACACATCCAGGACACAGATCATCTGCTGCTCGTGGCTGGAGGGTGGCTGAGCTTCTGAAGACAAAGAAGGGCAAGAGTTCTCATGCATTCCCTACAGTACAGATATACAACATTAAAGGTATCCTTCTTCAAAACGCATTAAAAAAGTATTCTTCTGTCTGAGTTACAGCAAGCTTACAGTGTCCTTGACCTGTTTTTCCCACCAGGTGGTTTCCTTAGGTAAATGAGTATTTGCTGTATAGCAAAAAGTGCATGGAAAGCTTAGCCTAAAATGCAAGACTAAGAAAGTTTTGCATCATATACCAACATTATGCCCTACTTTTCTGAAGAGTTCCAGCTTTTGAAGAGTCCAGTGGGCTATTTAAGAGATTTATGAAGTTATGAAACCAAAAGCCAGGTCCATGCAGTTTAAATGCCATTAAATCCCAGTGTTGCCATTTCCCATTAGCTGGGTTCTTCTGAAAGCCTTGTGCCAGCTGAGAAGACACATCCAAGAATGACACTTAGAAGGAATTTAAATGAACCTAGGGCAGGGAAAAAGAGGAGGGAGAGGCCACAGCAGCAACCCAGCAGCAGTAGTAAGTCAAAAAAAGTCAAGATCTAATTTAACAGTGATCATCCTCCATCCCGTTATTTAAAAATTCACATTAATGTATGGACACAAATCTTCTTATAGAATGGTGGGTTTACACTCACCCAGAACACCGTTTGGGCTCCTAGACCCACAGAAGACTGAAGAAATCCCTGTGGCCTGAAGGTCTCTCCCTCACACCAGAAAAGGCTACACTGCTCACATTTTCAGGGTAGTGCCAAGAAAACCATAGTGGTGGGAAGGAGTTGAAGTGGGAATTCTTGATTACCATGCTACACTCAGACCTCTGCAGCAAGGTCTACACCTGCAGAAAGGTCTACACCTGTGAAATACTTTGGGAGCCATTGATACCTTTCCTATGATTCCTTGCAAAGTGTTTCTGCTAATTTCAAACTTATCCGCATCTTTCCTTTGAGAAAATATCTACTGAGTCAGGCAGTGAATGCTGGGATGCTGGCAGGGCATGTAGCTATTTAAGGGCTTTTTCACATCTGTTTTCACAGGCAAACCCTATTAAATTGTAACAATAAACTGCATGGATTTTACTGGTAAGCAATCAATTTCCATGAACGATAACAAAAGCTTTCACTGAAATGGGCTAGAAATCCAAATCCCTTAAAATCTGAGTCGGTATTATAAACACCGTGCTCTAGGCACTGCAGTAAACACTGCTTATTGGGTGCTCAGGATGTGCTTTTCTCAGTTAAGCATCACCAGCAGATGAAGTCAAATGTGGTGTGGTAACCCCACACATTTTATGCCTGCTGCAAACTCCAAACGTATCTTGTGGTCCAGAACAAAACACTCTTTTTGCCCCCTCTTCCATCAGCTGCTCACCAGCACAAGCCCTCACAGCCTCTCCTGGTGGCTGGATGCCTCTGGTCACCAGAAATTCCTCCCCTGCTGGGACTCTCTGAGGTGCCTGACCCCCAAAGATCAGGCAAGGCAGCATCCTGAGAAGAAGCGGCCCTGACAGTGGCTCTCCAAACTCCTTTATCAATAACATTTGGGTATAGACCTCAAAGACCCTCACCAGGGAAGGGGACAGACATCACATTCTGGTCTTCCATGCTAGCCTCTGGCTAATGCCAAAGGCTGTCTACTGCATCATCCAGAGAACTGACTGGGACAGAACAACACCAGGAGACTCATCTGTAATATAAAAGGATCTTGAGAACACCTTCTCAAGATGACACCTTCTGATACTTTACAACATCTTTTAGGCTTTGGTGATGCTCCAAGGCATCAGCGTTTCCAAGGGGCATTTCTAAGAAGGCTGTAGCATTTTCCTCTCAAAATATCAAGGTTAGAACAGCTCAGTTGCTGTAGCCTCACACCATTGTTTTTCATTAGTATCGTCCCCAAATTCTGTCCATCAGCTAACCATTCCTCGGCAAATCTACAGAAAATGCCTACCTGATGCTCAGCACCCAATGGCAGTTTTAGGGAGTGAAAAGATGCAAGTTCATCTTAAGGTCTCTCCCCTGGATGCTCTCCCAGATGCTGTTTTTAGTCACCTTCCCACACCTGGGTAAGTTCCCACCTCTAAGCAGTCTAGCCCACCACAAAACAGCACCAGTTGCTACACCAAAGTTAATCTGTGGCTTTGCGAGGCACAGGCAGGAGCTAGGCCATGAAATGTCATGACAGCCTGTCCTTGAGAGTGGCAGCACTGGGGAGTGAGACGCCAGCAGATGACACAGGCCTACGTGTTAGACACCGCTGCCTCTCGGTGACTCCAGGCGCACAGGGATTGAAGATTTCGCTTTAAGAACCATTTCTGTTAAGTCTGCAGAATAAAAGCAAGTTCACCTCTCCTTTTGCACTTGAAGAGCTTCTGCTGCACAGCTGATGAAAGGCAAAAAGTCTTCAGCGCTATTGTTATTAATGCCAGCAAATATGGCTGAAAAAATATACAGGGCTCATATTCATTCCTTGTAGCTTACATTACCTATTAGAACTATAAAGCTATCAAAGTAATGTTCTCCATTTACATTGGCTCCAGCATTTTACCTTGAGTACAAATGTTAAGCTATCAAAATGTGGTGCTCAAAGTGAATAAGAAGGTGCCATCTTTACTCAGCCACTTTTCAGACACTAGTACTGGGTCGCTAATGCTATTTAGAATTGTTTCTCAGGGTAATTGGTACAGCTGTTCTTCCTGAAGTGCTGTGCTTTAATCTTTTCACTCTATAATATCAGCCACAGAAATATTTTGTATTTTCAGAACATAAAGTACCGTAAATCAAGAGTGAAGTTTCTGCTTGATTCTGACTATTGAAAGCATTTCAATAGCACCTGCAGGCTGAGCTGACATCTTGCCAATTGTTTTGCAGTCTTACTTGATTATAGGCAAAGAAACAGATAAGTAAAAGAGAAACTGCAGAGCAGTAACCCTGAGACTGCTTTTGTAAATAAAAAAAGGATATAATTTTTAAAATATGCATTTATATACAATGTTTATATCATTCCTCAAAAAAGGGCTGTAGTTGGGCTTGTGCTTGTTTCTGCTGAAACACATTGTAAATGAAACGAATTACTTTACTAGTAAATGAAAAATTAGGATGTTTCCCCCTAGTTATTAAAATCAGGTATATTGAATTATACAACATGCATATGTTTAGATGTACATGCACATCTGTGTGTTACAACAGTGATTCCCCCCCCTTTCTATCTCATAAGCTAATTTACTCTGAAGCATTTTATTCAACTCTTTTCAAAATAACTCATATTCTCACTCATACAATCTTTTCTTCTAAACTTGCTGTTCCAGCAAGGAGCACTGCACAGACAGATGTTCTTTCTTCCAAGGAGCTCTGTTGGATTCCTGTCCCCTATTTGAAATCACAGGGCCTACGCAGCGATAGTCTGGGGTCATATTTTGCATGAAAAATTTCATTTCATGCCCTGAAGCCTGAGCTTTATAACATATTTGTGAGTCAGGAAAAAGCCCAGAAATCAAGGTTGAAAAAGTGGCTCTGCAGTGACCAAGCTGCAGAACTGAAGACAGGACACAGCCCTCTAACACCAGCATTCCTCTGCAGAACTCCACAAACACAACTCACATAAAGGAAAGGATCTTTCCACAAGTCTTCTCCACCACTTTTCAGGTTGATAGACCTTACAGTGTTTGAAAAGAGGGACGTTTGGAGGTCTCTACCTCATGTAAAATACCTAGTTTGACTCTCCAGTCCTGCAAAATAAATCTGAACTGACCTCAATTCCTTGGAGAGTATCACTGAAGTTAACAGGACTGTAAATACAAAGTAGAAATCCTCTAAAAGACTGGTGGCCTGCATGAGACGGGAAAATAACCTGCCTTGAAGGAACCTACACCTGTAGGAATCCTAAATCTCCCAGGGTAAATCTCCCATCTGCTTAGATGACATTGGTAACATTTTCCATACTTTTTAATGTATAGATTCTGCCTTTTAAGATTCAGTCTTTTATCCTGCACCCACTAACAAAGTCATTCCTATTGTGAAGGATCAGCCATCAGAGAGTGACAGACCCGGCACACCATGACAGCCAGGAACAAAACCAGCTGCATAAACAAACTAAACATATGAATCTAGGCGAGAGGAATATTATGGGTCATGATAAATAGTCGGATCAAGCACTATACTTTCTATAAGTATTTACCTTAGCCACTACTGGCTGGTGGTGAGCCAGCCATTGGCATGCAAAGCACAGCTCTCACACTGTGAAGTTTTCAGTGTGGACATTGTAGGAGCTCTTTGGGGCCACAAAAAGCAAAGCCTGAGTGTTTAACCAAGATCCTCGTAACAAGCTCAGTTGACAGGCTTATTTAAGGCTTCAGCCTTTCATTCCAAACCCCTCCAGCTGTCACAACTGTCACATCAGCAGCAGGCTAATGTTTATTATGTTCTGGGTAATAAATCAGGCCCTAAAAGGACAATTCTTGCATTTGCTATTCATTATCTCTTGTCCAGAGGGAAGGAATTAGGTAAGGAATTAGCTTCTGATGTGGATCTTTTTTATTAGCAACTCAGATGTAACACAGTGAATAGCTACCTGCAAAAGGGATGCTAAAGGTGTTCACCCAAACTGCGTGTTCTAAAGAATATGATCTCCTGTTGCTTAACATCTCTGGGATGAACGAAATCTTACATCCTAGTTTTTAAAACTGACCTCTCATTGTAGGGTCACACACACACACGCACACACGCACACACACACACACACACACGCACGAGTATTAATTAGGCCTCAGTTCAACTAGTGTATGTCTCAGTTCTACATCCTACATGCACATATGTGCTGCCTTTTGCAGTGAAGAGAAATAGTATCTATTTCTTTATGCTTAACCTTGTAGCTTAGAAGAACCAGAATTTATTAAAACGTATTTGCATTTGCAGATTTCCCTCATCCAAAGGCCTCTTCCATGCAAAAACATTCAAGGACACATAGATCTACGGATCAAAGAATTGTCCTCTCAGTATGTAATTAGGCAGTGGAAATTGAGGTCACTGAGCAGCATAAGAAATGGACAGTATACCGTTCTGAAACAATGTGACAGCTCTCTTTCTCTTCTCTTCTCTTATCTTCTTTTAACAACAGTTTTACAGAGCACAACTGAATCCACTTCTGTGTTGATCCATTTACTGTTCTACTTTTAATACTCAAGGCTTTACTTCTCTAATCACAGCTCCTGTTTACTGCTGATTTAAATACACCTGGAAGTAAAATGAAGCGTGCAACATTCCACTGGCATGTGCCCCAGTCTGCTGGTCTTCAAGAGACAAAGCCAGAAGACCTTTATCTTCCTCAGAGATATCACTTGAAAAATGAAATACAGCTTAAGATGAGGTGCACATCTCATCTTAGAAATAAGGCTTAGAAATAAGTTTGGTTTTTTTTTAATACCAAGCAAAGTTTTCAGTTAAATACATTAGGTTCACAAATCAGCATAAAATGAGGAAAAAAGGCGATGACTCTCTTCCTTCAGACCCAAACACTGGCACACTTGATGCAATTTTACTCCAAAAGGCATTGAATTTGTGGTTTCAGTCACATCTGAAACATGACAAGATCTTTGTCATTTCAGCTGCTATCAGCATGCAGAAATTATTGGCTAACTTTTGCTTTTCATTTTAACTAAATCCCTGTTCTATATTTCAGAAGCTGCTTCTGGATTAAAGAGGGAAGTGGGTTCCATTGTGACCCTGAGTTAACTCAGTTGGCCAGGGCGGCGTGCTGATCACACCAGGGTTGTGGGTCCGATTCCCATATGGGCCATCCACTGAAGAGCTGGACTGGTTGGATCCTTGTGAGTCACTTCCAACTCAGAATATTCTGTGATCTGGAAACTGTGATCCTGTTGCTGTGCTCTCCAGTTCACTCGCTCCTCTATGCGTAACAAAGTGATGTCACTGTCCATCTTAACGTGGTATCAGATACCCAGTGACACCTGAGCAGCTACCACACATGGCGTGTAAGAACTCATTTTACACACCTTCATAACCTGCCACCTGCTTCTCTGCCAAAATGGAGGACAAACACCATTCTGCTGAACCAGCTTTAGCCAGGACAATGTGAGACTACACTGAAGGTAGTCACTGAAGGTAGTTACTGAAGGTAACACGACGTTACCTTACTGACATTGATGCGAGCTGCAGTGTCATTAGCAGCTAACCAATTTTCATAATCCTTAAAATCACTATGGATTACTAATACATTTCTTTTTCTGAAGCTATGAGTGACCTATAGAATGATCTACTAATGCTTTTCTTTTTCTGAAGCTATGAGTGACCTATAGAATGCCAGACACCGACGTTTTCTAAAAATACCTCCACTGTAAACTGGACAGCAGAGATTATGTTGCAGGGCTTCTTTCAAGGTCACTTGCAAGATGTATGCTTGCCATGGCTTTAGTATCCTGCATTTCAGTTTTGTAATTGACAGCATTCTGTGTTTTGCAAAAAATCATCAGCAACCATGCATGCCTGTCAGCTCCAAATAGTAATAAATTACATTCCCAGGAAGAGGTATTATATTCTTTTTCTCACCTCTGATCAGCATTCTGAAGGGAAGGGAAACAGTCATTGCAATAGAAATTACTTCTTTGTTCACAGAGTGCATTGTCAAATACAATGCACACCACCTCTCCTCTCAGGCCTCACATCTGAATGCTAGTGCTTCCATTTTTAAGATTCAAGAAATAGTATACACTAGCTGCAGTCTTTTCTCTGATGGGGGATGAAGAAAATCAATAAATGCACATTTTTGAAGGATACCCAAAAACAAAGGGACAAGCAAAATACTAACCTCCACCTTCCTAAGAAATTACCTTTACTAATTTTATATACTACAATCATGCATAGCACTTACCAAAGGTTACAGCTACAATGTTGATTTATTTTACCCATCTGCTGAAGAAACCCCATGATTTACTGCTGCAGACTTGACTCAGTTTCTTCCTGAGCCAGCCAGTCACTATGATTTGCATCCCTCTGCATCCTTATATAGCAGATAATGTTAGCTGTAACCAGTTATATTTAAATGCCTTTATCTTGTGAGAGGTTTGTGTGCAAAGAATTTAAATTAAAACAGAGATTTGTCTTCTTAATTCTTTATATCATTGCAGCCTCTGACCAGCAACATATCCCCATGTTGTAAAAGTAACTGTACCCATACTGACATCCCCACATTTTCTAAAATGCAGTTATGTGTATTAATCCAGCATCTGAAGGCATTAGCCTAGACTTAAATCTCATTTTAAACTTAATATACCCAAATATGAAGGGGACACAAGAAGTGGCTTATAAAACCCACACCTCCCTACCCCATGATGATCGCAAGTATTCAGAATAAAGTTATTCCAAAGGGATAAAAACATATGTCCGTTCATTCCCTACACCTTTGTATGGAAGACTGCTGTGAGTATTTTCATTAAACAGCCAGGAGCATACAATGATCACGCTACTGTGGAAAAAAGTACAAGAGTTCTGTTTCAAGGCATTCGGTGACAAAAAGGGTAGCTCATACTGTTGACACAGAAATAAAAAATTTCTAATTACTAATAATATTTGAAATATTGCTGATAACCAGGACATGGAATTTGGAGCAACAATGGACAACGCAATCAACAGCATGCTTGACATCACGTACATGTATTTTCCCAAAATTTTAATGAAAGAAGGTATCTTTTGAGTAATGTAGCATGAAAAGGAGGCTGAGGGGAGACCCTATTGCTCTTTACAGCAATCTGTAAGGAGGTTGTAGCAATGTGGGGTTGGTCTTTTCTCCTAAGTAACAAGTGACAACCTAAGAGGAAATGGCCTCAAGTTGTGCCAGGGGAGGTTTAGATTGGGTATGAGGAAAAATTTCTTCAGCAAAATGGTTGTCAAGCTTTAGAACAGGCTGCCCAGGGAAGTGGATAAGTCACCACCCCTGGAGGTATTTAAAAGATGTATGGATGTGGCTCTGAGGGACATGGTTTAGCGGTGGACTTGGCAGTGCTGGGTTAATGTTTGGCCTCCATGACTTTAAGGGTCTTTTCCAACGGAAACAATTCTGTGATTATGTGAGCGCAGAGTCTAAGGATGTAATGTTGCAAATGTCCCAGGGCAGTAGCTATCATCACTGCACTGTGTCACATACATGTTTTATATTATATACACACTACACACACACAAAACATGGGCTGCCCAAAGTATCAGGAAGGTCACAGAAACACTGTGCCAATTTCTCCACATTCTTCAGCAAATCACTCATGTTACAGCATGCACTACGTAATGCTAACTGCAGCTTTATGAAAAGCTTGCCACCTCTTCTGATCACAGTACTTGATTTTTCTGAAAGACTAGAACTTGCAAAGCAATGGAAGATGTTACATTTAATTTCCTTTACCATCCTGGTCTATTACCAGGGTTAGATTCTTTAGCTTCACAGGGGCAGAATGAGCATCTCCAATTTCATAGTGGAAAACAGCAACTCCCATTCCAGCTTGTAGCGTCTACTTTTTATTTTACGTGAGACTGGACTACTCAAAACAGCTCATCCACTGTGTCATAAAACTTCATAATAAATTTCACTATCTATAAAATGTTGATTAGTCATGCAGCAGTCTGTAATAAAATCCCATAAATCCCACAAAGCTGCACCCTGCTGATTTACATTGCACTTACAGAGAAAAAGGAGCCCAATATACAACTTCATGCTTTATTGTTGCGTTATTGCCACATTGACAATTACAGAAAATTTCTTTTGCAGTTATTTCAAGGTAACATTTGAACATTTCCTGTGCTTATATGCCATTGCAACATATTTTAAAAGTATCAATGACCATCAGTAAGAAATCCAGTTCACCAGTTATGTTTATTTTGGACAAGGTAATGCTTTGGTAAGGACATCTATGTATAAACACGGACACCTCCCAAAAATATATAATACGCTTTCATACACAGACATTTTCTAATCATATATGAATTCTTGCACTCTAAAAGCCACTAAAGCTATCTTAAGAGCCATACTCCATTGTACAAACATACATATCTATCTAAGTAATCAAAGACAAAAATCAAGTATTGTCTATATATGCTATATATATTGCATTAATAACCAGGAGCAGTAGTTTGTAATTCGAAAGCATCCATGCTCCTAACTTTTGCTGTCAGATTGGAGATGTGGTGTGGCTTTCAAAACCATTTCTACCTATTACAAGGCATGGAGCAGAGGTACGCAGCCCCATCTAACCATGTGCCTCCACACTGAGGTTTAGTTTCCCACTGCAGTCAATGGAGCCAAGAGTGATCCAGCTCATCCTGAAAGACCCTTCCCTTTGGTCAACGACGCCACGCCTACACTCTGCTGACTGCCCTGACTGCACCACCACTGACCGCACTGGCGTCTAGACACTGCTTCAGGTGCAGACACAGCACGAGGCAGAGCTGAATCCCCCTCAGGCCAGCAGGTACCAGAAGTGACTGCGATGACAGCTACGGCTGCACCATCAACCACCTCCTGTCCCGAGCCTTCAAACATTCCTGTCAGCAAAGCATCTCCTGTAGAGATTCCAAGAGGCTCAACAATGCTACCCTTATGAATGAGTTGCTCAGGTGCGAATCACTTGTACACTCACAAGCAGCTACAAACAAGGCCTCTGCTGCACTGACATCAGGAACAGAAAGCAGATTTGAAAAGTTACGCATATTCTAATACACAGTAATTCTTACAAACAACGCTCGTTCCTTAAGGCAAGTATGGTTTCTAATCACACTGAAAATAAGGACTGCATGTACAGATTGTACATCTTCCTTGGGTTTAGAATAAATATGTCCCTGCATGTAATTTGCAAAACATCATTTCCATTTCAAGAGATGGAAGAGATGGAAATGTCAGGTCGCTCGCATCCACATGAAGTGAATTATTCCATTTGTGAAATGGGCCATACTTCTCATTATTTTGCTGCTGTTGTCTTAAATCAGCTACTCAGGAAATAATGATTTAATCTGCAGAATTTTTTAAAATTAAAAGTTTTTAAACATTCCTCACCGTTTTTTAAGCATAAATGAACTGGTAAAGCCCCAAGTGACCCTAAAATTTCATTGATTTGCCAGGTGAATGGCTGCAGCATTAGCTCCCACTTTTTGGACATCATTAGAAACTTTATAAACATGGAGGGTTCCAAATGCTATATTGTATTTGTAGTCAGTTAAAAAGGGAAGGACACTTCAAAAATGTAGATAGAATATGTAAATTTTTTTTTCCTGGTTTTTACAGAGATGAAAAGCAGAAACAAAGTGATAGAGCTAAGTGATTTTGAACTGAGAAATCAAACCATTTAATTATGTGGTTAAAACTAAAACAATTGCTCTAGTTGAAAAATAACTTTCTTTTTACTCCCTCATATCACTACTGTCCTTTAGAATAAGAAGACTAGGAAAAAATATGATGCACAAAAGAGGTTGGATCATAAACATATTTACTAATGGTATCTCTTAATTTCAAATGGTGATCTCAAATTCTAAATTAAAAAAGGTAAACAGATTTTTCACCAACTTATTTTAAGTTCAATACAGAGGGTCATGAACTCCTTCAGCTTGTTATTGGAATGTGAAATCATGACCTCAAAAATACAGCCCCCAGTGAGACCCATGAGATCACAAATGAGTTGTCTACAGCAGCACTGTTCTTGTAATTTTGATTTCTCTCTCCTTTCCATATCCACAGACCACCGGAGGGAAAAATCTCAGCAAGACTGTGCGAGTGCAAAGGGGTGTAAAGAAGATTCAGCTGGATCTCTGCCCACTTGACAATGTATGGGGGCCCTTTTATCATCTCTCTGGTTGAATCCAGAGGGCACGAGGGTGTAACACCGTAGGATACTGAAGGATGCAAGGGTTCTGCGTAATCAAGACAACTGCTGACTTCTGTCTCAACACACCCAACAAACTCCCTCCAGACAGTAAAGGTACCAGTACAATAGGGCTGTTCTTCCTTACTGGCTTAGCATAAAAACTACTTTCACTATGTGCTATTGTAAGTCCACAACTAAAAGTACAAATTTTAAGTTCATTAATCATAGTATTCATACTAAAGTTTTTATCTTGGCAATAAGAAAATCTTATAAAAAAGCACCCCTGATCAGCAAATACTCAATACAGAATTTTCCATCTGGGATAACAACTGAACCATGTCTTCATTCTTATTAACCCTTAAGAATTAAAGAAAAAGAAACAGCACGTTATTTTAGACGTCAATTTTAAAGATTTGACAGTGTGAATCCTAAAGGGTTTTTGTCTTCTCTTGAAAACATATTCACTGAGAGCAGTTCGGCAGAGATCGTGACGGGGAGCTCATTTGCGAGGCTGGTGGATGTGCTGTTTGACATGCTGTGGGTGAGGAAGCTTTTCCACAGAAGGATGTGGTTTCTGATGAGCCACCTGAGCCGCAGCTGGAGGGAAGTCCTTATCACCCTGTTTGAGAACACAACAGGAAAAGTTTAAAGAATCTTAAAAGTGTACTTTCCAGTTCAGATTGATGTAAGTTCTGAAAAATGTGAAAATCAGATGGCAAACAGTGCTGCATGTTACTTTGGAGTCCCCCATACACATTCTATGTTTCTATTCCTTTAGCAACTTCAAAATTGTTTTTACTCAAGCTTCAGTTCTTCTAGTTACACACACTATCTGATAATATAGTATCTTAATGTGACCCTAGGGAAAGAAACCCCAAATATTCCTATCTTCAGATGTGTCTGGTTTTCAAAAAGCCACTAGAAAGAACAGACTATTTTAAAAGTAAGTTAAGGTGGGATGAAAAACTACCTGCACAAAAAGCCTGCTGGAGGAACCAGAATCATAGAACGGGTTGGGTTGGAAGGGACATTAAGGATCACCCAGTTCCAACCGCAATGCTATGGGCAGGGATGTCTTCCACTAGACCGGGTTGCTCAGGACTCCATTCAGCCTGGCTGTGAACAATTCCACGGATGGGGCATCCACAACTTCTCTGGGCAACCTATTCCAGTGCCTCACCACCTCCACAGTAAGGAATCTTTCTTAACATCTGATCTAAACCTACTCTTTCAGTTTGAATCCATTCCCCCTTGCTCTGTCATTACATGCTTTTGTAATTAGACTCTCTCTGTCTTTCTTGTAGGCTCTCTTCAGGCAATGGAGGGCCACAGTTAAGTCACCCCAAAGCCTTCTCTTTTCCAGGCTGAACAATGCCAGTTCTTTAGGAAGAAAGCAGGATCTAAAACTACTTATGACTCAATTCTTAGAGATGGCTGGCTTTTGAGTTTAACATGCTCTTTTAACCAGGTCTGTTAGTGTTAGCTCTCGGGTGCTGCTGTTGGGCAGTCTCAGTCCAAGTGTAACCCATATGTCACCTATTTACTACTGCCATTTCTAGGGTCAGTCCCATGAGGCCTTCAAAAAGCAACAGGAAACAAATACTATCAGTGCTCAGCGACAGGGGGAAAATAGCACCACAACTTCCCTCTTCAGAAAGTGGGACAAACATACCATAAGCCAGAAGCTCCTGGCATTCCACTGGCTCACAGGGCAACAAGCTTACACCATTTTGTTTTGGTTTTGTTTTAATCACTATGTTAACTTGTTAAAATTACATTTTTAAAATAACATGACATAAATTACATTGTTAAAATAACATTTTGTATTTTTTTCTCTACTGCAACTTGCTTCCAAGTTTAAAAGATCTCTGCTCCTCAGACTGGACATTTTCTACCTTCTCTCCCCTGATGCTGCTAATCGTCCGTTCCTTATGGGCTAAGGAAAATGGCATCAGCTCACTGTTTCCACCTATGGGGTCTGACACAACCACATCTTACAGTAAACCACATTACAAACCCCAGTGATGGAAGGTAACCACCACATAGAGCCATGATAAAAACCCTGCCATAATGACAAATTACTGATCATGTCATTAATGGCTAGTTAATACTAAGGATTTACAGGTCCTGACTGCTCTTAAAATCCAGGGAATAACACCTTGAATCCCAAGTACCTCAAGGCAGTTACGGCAGCTGAAACACACTATCTTCAAGCATGTATCCTTACGGGCAGGAGTGCTGCTCCTCATCATGGATCAAGCTACAGCAGCAGTTTAATATGCAGCTGCTTCTAAAGGAAATGAATGCAGTAATATCTAGCTTAGATATAAAAAGACGATTCAATAAACTTAAAGTGCTAAAATTCAAAGAAAAACGGTGGAAATAATTTCAATGAATAATTTCAATTTCACACAAACCCAGAAAGAATGCTCAAAGGGCCTTACACGAATATAGAAAACATAAAGCTTCCTCTCACAAAAGAGAAAGGGGTATGAAAAAGATTAATTTTGCTCTGATTGGCGGTAATTCTGAAAAGCTTACAATGATTTTGCTATGACTGAGAGAAATTTACTGATAATCTTACCCTAGCAATGACACCGGAGATGAACACCGCTGGTTTAGGTGGGCTGAAAAAAATAAGAGGAATTATTTGTAATAGTTATTTAGAAGGTAAAAATGAAAAGGAAATCACATATATAATGCACAAAAAAGATGGCATTTTTGGCAACTGATTAATGTTTCAAATAGACAAGACAAATTTCCTCTTCAAAAGACTATTGCCTTAGCAGTACTTACTGAAGCCAAAACAAGACCTGTAGGTTTTGGCTGCTATTACTTCACATTGACTGTGACAGCATTAAGAGGCTAGTCCAACAAAACTGCTTCTTACTTAAAGCTGAGAGTCTCTGTTTGCATCGGTTTCTTAATCCTCAAATTTTATACATAAACTGCCAGCAGTACTTTAGGCTTAGTGTATTTGTATTGCACAATGAAAACTGTAGCTGGGCTAAAGTCACTGCTGTGTTAGTGAATAAAATAAATTTCAAGTTTACATTCGTCAATTGAATGAATTAGGATTCTGAGTCTCAGAAAGAGCAACAGTCTGTACTTTAAATCATAGATTTTCAAACAGGTAGTCTACTCTATTACAAGAAAAAGAAACATGTCTGTAATCAAACAAATATTAAAAAACATAAAGCAAAGCGTTTCCCGGTTTCTCATTTGCAGACTCTCCATCCACGCCAACAAGAAGAGACTCTCCACAGCCAGAGTTCTCTGAAGCTTGGTCAGCACGAGCCATCAGTTTCCCCGTGTCACTGATCTCCTGAACTGACCACCTCTACCTGGAGGCCACAGCACAGCCACGTCCAACCGCTCACCCTGCTGGCATTGCCGGTGTCTGATCAAAGACACTGCAACCTCAGCGGCCTCCGTGCAAGTCAAACCACACATCTGCATGGAGTCTGCAGAAGGGTTGAGACCTGGAGCTCCAGAAAAACTCCACAATAAAGGTAATTCTCCTGTAAGAAAACCATGTAAGCTGAGGCACTGCAAAGGGAAGCAGAGTGGGGAGGTGAAGGTGCCCCTGCCTCTGAGAACGTCTGTAACTGAGGACTCAGAGCAGGTGGTTCATTAACCTGGACCACAAGAAGGGTTCTACCCTGAGATGTTATGGTTCACAAGGCTGGAACAACACAAACCAAGCACAAATCAAATGACTTATTAGAGGAATGATAGTGATTACTATGATGCACTTTACAACTACACAGCTTGTAAAAATTTATTAACATGATGTTGTGTGAAGTTAAGATAACAAGCAGCACAGTATTAGACTTGATATAATGAACTCATAAATATTGCCTGAGCCCTATTTAAGTCACGGTATTGCTACTCAGTCTCTGAATAGCCTGGTTATTTAACAAGGCTCAGCATCCCTCCTAGAAATTTTTAAAAAGTCAGAAAGAGAAAGACAAGATTAGGAAAAAAGGAGAAAGGAAGAGACTTCTACTCTAAAATACTTCCATGGAAGAGTAACAGTGATATTTCCTGCAATGAGAAATAACATTTTGATAGCTCTATTAGACTTTTTCAATCCAATTTTCTGTCAGTACAAACTAATAACAAGCAAAGATCAATAGCAAAACATTTCCATTTCATTCTAATTGTACCGAGCCAATTAGCATGTTACAGTCTGCATGAGACTTACTGGATGCTGAGTAACAAATTCAAAGAAATAACTCTGACTGAGAAAATACAGATGTACTGCAGTGGCTCAAGGTACGACTCACAAACTTACACCATGACATTATAAAGGAAATGAACAGTAAATGGGAAAAAAAAAAGTATAGCAATTTATTCTTCAACTATATATGGAATCTGGCTTTAGTCGCACTCAGAGAAACTGTTTTTTGCTTGACGTTGTATTATTAACAATACTGGATAGTGAAAAAGTCAAATCAGATGGATTTTTTGTTTTTATATTCTTAACATGACCTTTCAGTGCTAATTATGCTTAGATGATGCATGAAATTCAAATCAACATTTCCCCAACAGAGCCTGTATTTGCTGAATGTGCCACGACCTGTTCACCGACTACCACACTGTATATTACCTGCTGTGTGGTTCATAATTCTTGCTTTAAAAACAAGTGCAATGCTCCATGGCTTTGGCCAAAAACGACAACCAGAAGGAATCTCTTGCATAATGGTCATTTCGAACACAGCTTTCATCACTGCAAATTGCAAAAATCTTCTCAGAAACCCTGGTCTTCTGTTGAAATGTCATGCTATATTCAGAGGATCCAAACCTGCAAGTGTTAGTTTTCCCAAGTACATGACAGAGCTGGATAGAGTTAGAATTTTTGGCAGATTTCCATACTTATTTTAATTTAATTGTATGTTCTTTTATCTCAGGAATTAGGCTGAAGATCCTGTAAAGATCATTGTCATTTTCAGGTAAGCTAAAATCCAGTCTGAGGTTTATGTTTCAGGTAGTACTTCAGAAGCAGCTAGCACGGCTTTATAAAGAAGACAATTACCATATTCCTGGTAAAAATATATTCTTCAGATACAATGCATTTATCTTGAGCTCTGTCACAACATAATATATTCAGCCTTGCAATCGGTTCTGTGACCATCTTTAGCTACACTGCCTTGGAAAGAGGGCACTGATTAGGGCTCTCCCACAGGTGTGTGCTAGGCACCAGAACACCTCACTTAGGGTTCATGTGGCACATTCTAGGGTAGTGCTGACACACAGGGAACAACCTAACAGGATATCAGAGCTGCAAAATCTATCTACTCCCAGATGCAGCTGGAACAGTTTTCTCCTTGACTTTTCCCCTTGTTTGTCCTCTCCATGGATTTTTGACTGGACTCTTCCTGCTTCACACTGGATTTCCAGCTTTTAAACTGAAGAACTAATGGGACTGCTAACCTGGCTTCCAGCTCAAGTGCCTCTACCCTCCATCCACCAAGACCTCACAGAAACCCTGGCATTTGTTTCTGGCTGCCCTGAGTTTCCACGATCAGCTGCGGGTGCCACTGTCATGAGGCTTCACCTCTCTGCTTAACTCATTACACAGGCAAAATGCTTCGCTCCTATGGAAGACACACCGGCCTAATAGGAAGCTCATTTCTATGTATTAATTATTCTGTAGCAGAGAAAAAGACAGAAAGCTGGCCAGAAATGAGAATGATTGAGTGTGTCGGTATTTATGTCCTACGGCTTTCCTTACGTTTTTGCCAGATTACACTGTTTCAGAAAAAATCTTTAAAAGTTTAATATTATTCATTATCTTTGATGATCCATAGAACCAGAACCAGGCCAGAGCATATATAATCACACATCTATACTAATGAAGAATTCAACAGATCAGAGAAAGGCCTGGATAATCAGTCACTGATTCATGCTTTAATTTCATTCCTAATGAGAGAAATCTTTCCACAGATGAACTTTGTCATAATAAATTCAATCTCTACTGCCAGACTCCCAAACTATGGGCTTTTGTGGACCCAGATTAGCTGCCAGGACCATAACTCTGTAATTGCACTCTGAGACATCTACTGGGATTGCAGTGTTGCAACATCCCTCATTATCTTTCCCAAGAACCTCCTGAAAATAGAAACAAAAATGGAGAATAGGCACATGCTATCATTGCTACATTTGTAAAACAGTTTCAAGTGCTTTAAATTCTATTGGTGTTTTATGCAAAGCACAACCTACATTTCCAGTATTTTGTAAGCTGTGATAGTTGCTCAGAGGATGTACTTAATCTGATGAAAATTGGTTTGACAGATGTTGTTTTGAAGATGCAGCATTCCTTTGTCTAGGCAGTAAACAGTAAACAAAAAAGCAAAAAAAAAAATTTCTGTCAAAAACGAATTTCGTTTAAACATATATGTGCTTTACAGCTATTTAATGCACACATTTATTTTAAGTTAATTAATAGCCACAGCTGATACTGTGTAAGGAACACAGTTGTGTGTTTGCCAAGACTGGTTAGTGTTTGTGTCAATACATTCAGAGCAAATCCTTATTTTGTTATAACATATGGAGAAAAAGAACACATCTGTTAAGATCTAAGCGTTCAGAGAATTTACCCTGATTTTACATGTGTAATGCTGCACCTGTTGAACATCAGATTCTCTACTGGATTCATTTATCCTGACGGTATTCAAATAGGATAAAGATTTCTATTATTTCATAATACTTATCTTAAAAAAGATATTTATCTGACATGGAAGATAAATCACAAAGAAGAAATAACTTGTAAAGATAATTAAGTAGATGAAATGAGGCATTAATAACACGAAAATCTTATGCCTTCACCTCAGAGGGACTGGTTGACCTGAAGTATGACAGACATACTGTAAAGACAAACACAGCGACACAGGAGTTACTGTGAAATCTCCTAGAGGCCACAGAACACTCACAGGGCAGATGAGTATTTATCCAACTCCATTAAAACAGAGAAACTGACTAAATCAGTTTTCTAATTTAACAGGGCAATTTACAGTTAACTGTATCTCTGTCTGTAAGTGCAGTGAATGTGCACGCACACGTGCAGGGGCTGTGCATGTACACACACAGAGATTACACAGCTTCACAGCTGTTTCAGAGTGGTCCCAAATGCAGAACAAAGCAGAGCACATTCCCACTGCCGTGGGGGGGCGTGAACATCTGCAGCCCGTCTGGTGTTTGGAGCACACAAATTGCCTACTGCATCCCTTACCTGATGGGATGGATTGGATCTAATGCTGGCTTCCAGCAGCAGTTTGAATAGCAGGTCTAGTCTGGAGGAACGACTGTGAGCACTGCTCACAGAGCAATCCAAACCAAAGGGCTCCATTCGGAGTTGACAAACCAGGGAACACCCCCATGCATAAGCATCGTTCCTGTCCACACGAACATAAAAGCTCCTGAAGTGGGAAATGGGTCTCAATACAGCCAGACAGTGCAGAAGGTGAGTGCTCCATGTACAGTGGCGATCAGAAAAGTTAAAATAACGTGCCAAGACAAAGAAAGAAGGAAAAAAAGCAATAGTAAAAACAGTACCTCACAGTATACTTCAATTAAAATATGGTATTCAGGCCAGGAACACTGTAAGTGAAGAACTAGAGCAAAAATAAAGATGGAAAAAATAGCTGAGAGAGCACAGAGAACCTACGTAAGGAGAGAGCTAAGAACTATTAGCATAGAGTATACAAAGGACTAGGCAATATTGCTCTCATTTACCTTCCTTACAGCGTAAGTAGAAGTGACACTTGCCACTTGAAGGAGACTACATTTAAAATTATTAATAGCAGATACCTTTAAAATAGGATTAAATGTAGAACCTCCCGGAAATAAGGCATCAATCTCAAAATTTCCACTATGCCAACATTCAAAACAGGTTAGCCTACTATAAAAAGGACAAAACTGCATAGATGCAAGGCTTTTCTTAGACTGGAAGATTTATTTGGCAAAATATGTTAGACGAAAGTTAAACCATTAAAACTGTGTTAAACTAGTTGGAATGATTCATATTTATGATTAAAGAATGGAAATGATTCATATTTATCTTTTCATACTCGTGGGAATTAATGGTATGTCTTATTGCCTTTTGCTCTTTTAAGTGAGCCTGGCAAATAGATATATGGAATCTATAAGTATGTGTTTTTCAAAGACTTTGGAACCACAAATTATGTCATCATTTTTAAATATACAAGAATAACACTGGAGTTTGTGACTTCGAGTTTCCTTGTTTTAATCAAATCATCCAGTGGCATGTACTGCAACTCATAGTTGGCCTTTAGCTATGGAAAGCAAAGGAGAAATTTCTGTGACAGGCTTGTAGAACACAAAGGAGAAATTCCTGCAAACCAGAGATTACAATACAGAACCTGGAGCTGCACCCAGCTCCCTGACCCTTCAGGCAAAGGCAACACACAGACAGCACACCTCTTGCCCCTCCAGCATCCAAAACAGCAGGGACTTGAAAAGTGAGCAGAACCTTCCACTGATCAGCTTGCCCTTTATTTCCCTGTTCATTTTTAAATAAACGCCATTCACTTTCCTTACAATTGCTTAGGCAAGCAAAACGAAAACCATATATAAAATAGTATGATCTGCATTTACTCATTGATCCCCCAACTGCTCCCTAACGAGAGCAAGTTTTGTGGGTTTTTACTTTTTCCTGGATGATATTCACTCCATGAACAGAAAGTTCTCCAAGTATTCCGAGCAGAATTTCCTTTTCAGTCAACAAAACTTCACACGTTAATCCTGCCCTTCTATTTCTGCAATTAAAAGTACTGTGCCCAGTTGTTCAAATCAGCTTCGTCTTCAAGGTTGTTTGGGAATTTGTATTTTCTGGTTATGAAACACAAACATTAACCAGTCTTAGTTTCCATCTAATGCTTCTCTAAAGATGTCCAGATATGTCTTAAGGGGTGCTTATTTGCATTTACATAGTTGCCTTTGATTTTGGCATTGTCTGCAAAAATAAATTCCAAGATGATTAAAACCACACTGAGATGATTAAAAACGCACTTCTCAGCAACAGAATAAAAGTAACAAGCACCCTGCTCATCAGCTTGCTTGAAATAATTTCCCATTGGTTATAATACGTTTAGGTTATTAATTTTCTGGACAGAAAAGTAATAATTAGTCTGACTGACTACCAGAGGGAAATGTTTTAGCTGACTGCATGGGGACATACAGTATCTGATATTCTATGATAATTTATCCTGTTGAGGTCATTTATTTACCTGCCAGAGCTTTCAGATCTTTAAGATCATCCACAGGATGGCACTGTTGAACCTCAGAGTCTCCAGTACATGAAGTAAGTAGGGAGCAACCTCAAAAACATCCAGGTGCTGCAGCAAATACTAAAACAAGTAAAAAGCAGTACTTCCCCTTGATGACAGATCTTGACGAAACACAGTATGTACACACACGCAGAATTGTTACATACACCTACAGACGCTACTTTGGGGATACAATTTTCTTGTCCGTGTGTATTAGGCTGTGCCTCGATACACCCCAAGAGAATGCAATGCCCTATCAGAAAATCTTAATTACTATTTGTTTTGTAATTCACATACAAGCAAATCGGGTGTCCTGGTCTTTTAATGAGGTGGCAAACGACTGGCCATTACATTTAATAGCAACTGACTGACATTCATTATTCTTACATTCACTATCAAGGCATTGCAGCATATGGCCTGATTAATCTCACCAGCCTCTCACTCATCTTTGGCTTTAGTGCATG
Organism: Callaeas wilsoni; assembly: GCA_013398955.1. NCBI lineage: Eukaryota > Metazoa > Chordata > Aves > Passeriformes > Callaeidae > Callaeas > Callaeas wilsoni. The sequence goes on from VWPU01019552.1 coordinate 72,118, forward strand.
TATTACCCATAAAAGGAAATTATTTAAGAAAGAGATTCACCATCTATACTGTTATACATGACACTGGTATCAGAGAATAAATTTCTCTTTCATGCTGCCTTCTGATCACAAAATGAAGATTTAAGTATTTCACCTTTTCCATAGACTCAGAGGATTTAGAAATAGTCCGCAATTCTCCAACCGCTGGTTGATTTATAAAGGTTCAACCCTGTTATTGCAGTATCTCCATTAGCTCTTAGTGAACACCAATGACCAACTTCTCACATACAGTGACTCCAGCATTAGCCCACTTAATAATCTGAAACTACTTAACTGTGGAAAAAAGACAGGTATGAAAACTGACATAAAGTAAGTAATGCTTTAATGGTGACACATCTCAAAGGAAATGCTAAAATAAGGAATGAAATAGGGTAGACTTCAAGCATTTCTAAAATGACCAAAGACCATGGTTCAAAAGGGAGAGAGGATCAAGTCTTCCATGAGTTTGTCAGGGGCTGAAGTGTATCCCCATGTATGTTCCCATGACAGCAATGCACTTCCATGCTGAAAATATCATGACCACGGGCCTGCACCGCAGTGTCTTGGCTACAGAGCCATAGGAGCCAGTTGTGGCACTGTTGTACTCCTCCATCTCTCAGCAGATGAAAGATGGAGTGTAACTGGAAGAACAGCATGATGCTGTACTAGGAATACAGGATGTCAGTGCTGTGAGAAAGACACAAGAAGGTAGAAGCTGAGAAGGTGAAAATCTCATCACTTCTGCCCAGGTGAAGCTGTGTTTGTCTCAGAGTCACACAGCAGTGGCCCAGAATTTCCAAACTTTCCTGTTAAGAGTTCATAACCTGAATCTTGCTTTCCATCGTTCCACAGTATTAATCATTCGGTAGATGTTCACCTTTCACTCTCCTACTGCTTCGAGCAATTGCAGTATAATTTTTTATTATCCCCAAAACCACTGCAGACATGAAGCCAAATATACAGGCATCCGCACATGCATAACTACTACATCACCTTCCACAGCCACTCAACTGTTGTGAGGAGCCTTCTCAACCCAATTTTACACTGTGCATTCCTAATGGTTTCCATTCCACAGTCGCACCCTACTGTTACATGAAGCTCTCCAAACCAAACATCTCTGCCCACAGCACAAGGGACCATGAGGAAGTTCTTGACCATTTCAATAGGCCACTCCTGGGGAAGTTCTAAACATGATAAAGGATGTTGTGAAAGGTCATGAAGATACTCTGGTAGTATCAGATCCCAGCTGAAGATTGTGTAAGGTGATTGTTCTTGGCCAAAAACTTGCTTTAGTTCAAACCCTGCCAAAGTTATCGACACGATTTTCCCTGTTCTCCAGTGGCAAGTGGAGCCATAAATCATGTCATCCAGACATAGAAAACATTCTTAAAGTATGCAATTTTATATTCAGAGCTCACACAGGAGCAACAGAAGACAGAATTAAGAAATGTTTTTAACTTAATAGCTTACTTTTAATAGCAAGAAACCCCCTAGTCCCTAAAACACTTAGCCCAGATAGGTTTTTACTGCAATGCAAGACAAGGAACAAAGTTCTCTCAAAGGGATTCAGACACGGGTGCATCTTTGTTTAAATGAACTTGGGTGAAGTATAGTTTCTCCACAGAGAAGATGACCTCCACTGACCTGAGAGGAAGCAACCACTCGATTCCTGTACTGCCATTACTACGCCTGTGCTGAGCAGTGGCGGTTGGAAAGGCAGCATCATTTTCCATCTAGAAACTGAACACTGAACACTATCAGAAGAGGCTGTTTCTTCCTTCCATATTAATCTTAAGGGTTTAATCTGGAAGGTCAATACCAGATATTACCACAATCATCAGCAAAACTTCCACTGTCAATGGGACTGGGACTTGGTGCCATGAAAATACACAGAAAATGACCTCGAGGAAATCAATAGCAATGGGATTCAAAGCATTGCAATCTGAAGGATGTCAAGAGGAGTTCTTAGACACTAAGCTTTCACTCTGTGTGAAATAAATGTCTAGCTTTGTAAAGTGATAATAGAAGCCATGACAATTCAAATGGGTAACAGATCAATGTGCTGTTAAATCTGAATATACTTCTAAAGTAGTACCCATTCATTTCAATGGGATGTAGAAATCTTAAAGCAACTACAAACTCCTGAATGCCAATACCACTAGTGATTTTTCTGTTAATCAAACAAGAATGACTGCTACTTTTCTAGTTCAATCTCTTAGATCTGTCACTTCCTGGTGTTCTACTTGTTTGAATGACTTTTAATTGGTTTAATAACAGCAAAAGCAGCTCATTTCCTTAAAGAAGTACTATAGCACCTGCAGGATGGCAGCTGACCACCTGGCAGCATTACCTTCTACCATACAGAGCAGGGTTTGATTACATTTTTTCTCTTTGCGATGCACAAGTAGCATTGCTTCTTCACTTAGAGATCAGCCTCTCTAAGGAATGAAAATAAAACATACATGCACAGTCTCAGCTGAGTTTACATTTATTAAGCAGCAGCAGTACTGGTGGTACTTTATACTGCGAGTTTGTACTAGCATTTTATACTGGTCTTCCATAAACAGCACAACAGAAAAGAACAAAGATGTACTAAAAATTACTCGCTTTACTTTATCCACTACGTGGTGGGACAGCTCTGGCTGGAGTACTGTCTGAAGCTACGTTTCTGTAGTTCTAGCTGAAGGGTGTCCTCAGCAAGAACACAGTTTTTCCAGAATAACTGCCAGTACCTCTGGCCACTGTCTGGATGTTATAACAAGTGACAATATAATAACGGGAGCTGACTTAAGAAATCATTACCCTACTCACCTTTAAAAGCATACCTAAGTATCAGCTTAGCTTGGATTAGCAAAAATAACAATACCATACCTATGCTTCAAAAATCTGTTTCTGTCATCCTGTGTATATTTGGACATAGAAACACTTTAATTGATGGCTTTTTATTTACTAATGAAGTGAGATATGCTTTGTAGAAGCCTATTAATATGCAAATGCAGAGATCTCTCACGATTCAGGTAATTTTTACTCTTATGTAGTTCAGTGGAGTTCCAGTACATCCGTGTGAAGATTAATGAAAACATACACCACCATAATCAGATTTTCAAACAATTAAAAAGTGAAAATAGCAATCATCACAATAACTACACCATCTATCATACACGCAACCAGGTGTGCAATCTGTAAACACTACATAACTTTTCATAATGTGGTATGACTCACAGCTTATTCTTTTCAAATTTTCCCATTTGGAAGAAACATTTCGTAAATATGAGACATTTCTACTACAAAAAATTTATTTTCCATTATTTATATCTTGGTTCCATTACATTTTCTTATTTCCCCTCCCACCATTAAGACTCCTCAATGTGACGGCACACAGACTAAACATCTGTGGAATGCTGACTATTTTAAGAGTTCAGTATAAAACACATCCCTGTTGACTTTTCATTACAAAAGCAAGTGGTTAGAGGGAGCTCAAGATCTGCAGGAGCAAGAATCAAAGGAAATTTTTCAATGGTACTTTTTTGGCAGAGAGTACAGGGGAGGTAATGATCCTGTCCTTCTCTAACAGCCTTTTAGCCCCCAAGGGCTTGATCCCAAACCAGTAGGTTTTTTGGTTCTTTTTAATAGAAACACATTAGCTGTGCAACAGTGGTAAGTTAATCACACCAAACTGTTTATTTTCTGTTATGTGATGACTTTGAATAACGTATTTCCAAAGTCGGTGCTTTCCTGAGAAAGCATCTCTGTAACTTGCAGCATAATCACTTCACACGTAAATACATCAGGAATTTGGAACTTGCAGCAACCAAATTTTGCTGCAGGCTTGAGTGTAAGATGATGCACTGCCTGATTCAGTTGAACTCTTCTGAATTCACATGATCTTAGACACGCAACAAGAAGTCTTAAAAATACTTTAGAGCAACAACAGCACCAATTTGCATCTTAAAGGTCTTCCTTTTTTTTAATCAAAGACTCAGAGACAAGATAAAAGATTGCAATCCCAGGGCAGTATAAGTCAAAGAACACAGGAAAGGATTCAGATGGTTATCCCACTTTTATCAGAAAAATGTATCATGAAAGAGTGTGAGACAGAGTAGAAATCATACTGACGGAAATGCACATATCTGAGAAAGGTCTCGGATTCCATTAAAGCTCTGTATTCTGGTTTGATATCTAACAATACAGATAATCTTAAAAAATTGGGCCACCTCCAAAAAAAATCCAAGTTTTCATTTAAGCAGAGGTATTACTTGAATATTTTATTCAGATGAGAGCTGCAAAACATTAAATAGCAAAGGTCAGTGGAATGCAACAATGCTGGAAGTAGCAATAATGTATTTGGGGAATCGGTGTCTATCTGTGGTCGCTTCTCAGTCTCTGAGTGACTCCCAGAGCACCTACCCATGGCAGGCGCAAATAAGTCGTGAGGCCACACTGCATTTCAGGCTGCTCAGACACAAAAAGCTGTGGTTCAATGAAAATCTGTTCTCTGATAGGGGCTGAAAAACCCCCAAACATATGCGTTACTACAGGTTTTTGGCAACAACCAGATAGCTGTGACCTCAAAAAGCTCAAATTAAGAACACAAGAAGCCAAATTAATGTCTGAGCTCTTTCCTACTTGTACTCGTATTCACTTACAACCCTCCTCTTACATTATTTTTTGAGATAATATTTCATAAAATGGTATGTGTACATTTTTGACCAACAAACAAGTTTGCACACTCTTTTCATGTCAAATGCCTACCTATTCATTTTATCACCACAAAAAAGGCAAAAAGAGCAGGTGTAAAGTGAATGTCCTTAATTTATCAAAAGGACAAATAATTTTCTAATTTTCATCCTCCATATTTATGGAAAAATTTTGTATTAACTAACATGGCATTCTTATTATTAACCTGCGCTGTCAAGAGAGGAGACAGATTCTCTTGTGTATTCTCGCTCTGAGTACTTGCTGCTATGACATTAAAATTGACAGAAGGGTATTGGGCTCCTGTCATATTTATTTAAAATCTTCATACAGAAGAAGTCCATAGAGACATACCTTAGGCACCCAGATGACAGCAATGCTACTGCTGCTACATAATGGCCAGCTGCAAACTGAAGTTTAATTTCATTTTTGCCTATCAGAGGAATCTCTTCTAGCTACTTCCAGTTGTAAAGAAATGTCCATGAATTTTACAGCACCAATCCTCATTCATAACTGTAATACATCAAAAGAAGGAGAAAGTAAAGTGTGCAGGAGCTTTAAGGGAGAACAGCAAGTTTTGTTGTGAAGCTCTGCTACAGAGAACAGTAACACTTCCTGATGCAACACAGAGAGGATAGTAGCACAATCCAGAGCTCAGAAAAAACACGCTGCAATCATGCTACTTGATCCATGAACAGAAGTGAGAAGAGAAGGGCCCATTCCTCCTAGGTTCAAGAGTTTTGTGAGTACTGGGCAGAAGTACAGTAGGAGAGGAAACTGCAAGGAAAGGGAAAGGACAGGTAAGGGAAAGGGGGAGGGGAAGGAAAAAAAGGAAGGAAAAAAGAACAACCTCTCCTTTGGCAGTAGTGCTGAATAAGCATCTGGAAAAATTTCCTAAAACACAGTGGAAGCATAAGCTCCTGTGACAGGCCCAGACAACAGGGCAGAAGAGATATCCAGGGATATGCTCCATGTCAAGCACAAGCTATCTTGTTTTGTAGACAATAGTAAGGCTAGAGAAAGCCCGTGGAAAGACAATGCAAGGATGCCACTGATCTGCCTATGAAGTGCGTTGATGTAGGTACCCCAGGGTATCGGTGACATGCTGCCATGGACTTCCCGCCTCACGCACACAAAGGGCTTGGCCATGACCTTGTTAAACATACAAAGGAACACAACACCGGTGCACAAATACTTTTTCTCCTCCCCCTTTTCTGTGTGGATGGACTAAGTATAATCACATGTATGCAATCTCCCCAGCCTATCCCCTTTCCCGTGCAATTTTACAGTTGCGACATGAAGAAACAATCCAAGAGTTTTGTAGCCTATGCAGAGATGAGGACCACTGCCATTCTTCTGAAAGACCATCAAAAGACAGATTTGCAACTCATATGAAAAGCACAAATAAGCTATCAGCAGTAATAAACCACCAGATATTTATGGGTTAATTTTGGTACCTCTGCATTTCCTGAAGCCTAGTTTCCATACAGACCACTGGAGATCCTCAATCTTTTACGAATCAAAATGTTGTGACTTCAGCATTTGAAAGAGGAAGGCCACTATTCTCCACAGCAGAAGAAAAATGCATGGAGAATTGCCCACTCTCCGTATCTGCCTGTGCTGGCATGACACAAACCACACTGTGTGACAGAAAGCATCTACCCAGCATTGCGTCAAAGGGAGAGCTATGATCACCCTGGGAAGTGGCAGAAGTCATGCTGATTTTAGCCTGCATTCACTTTGCAGAGCTTCAAGTAACAGTAGGGTGTTAACACCGAATGGAAACACTCCAGAAAACATGAGCTAAGCCAATTCACTATTATGAAAGTCCAGCCTGAAGTAATTCCTGTCTTTCTCTAGGTCTCACAGACTGGCAAGCAGTCTCTCATAACTTTCTCATAAACCTCTCAATGCTCAGAAAGTTTCATTTTTTATTTCACCAAATGTTACCTCACTGTCATTCTTGGCACATGAAGCAATTTCATCAGCTATTACCATTTCTTTTAGGTATGGTAATCTTGAGGAACAAATTAATTAAAAACTTAAACCAGACTGACAGGTGTGACTTCAGTAGCAGTTTTTTAATGGAAATGTGTATTTAGAACTTCAGGAAGGCTTGTAATTATTTCAAGTAGGTCAGGTTTTACTTCAAATCAAAATATTAACATAGCAATGGGAAGGTGTCATTTGGTGATGTTTATGTCCTTGGAAAATCTAAAGAAACCTATTCAGCATCTCAGTTATAGTGCACATAATGCAACAGTTTCAAATACAGTTTGTAAACTTGAACTCTGGCTATTTTCATTAATATAACCTGCTGCATTTTCCAAAGGGCTTAGGCCTTCACAAAAGTGACTGATTTAAACAGGAACATCTGTACCTCTGAAAACTGAGTGAAGAGTATTAAGTAGGGTACTTGCACTTGAGAAACCACTTTTGAATTTTCAGTAGAATGTGTGACTGAGCCTGCAGAACCACTATCACAGAAGCATGACAGAAGGGAAATATCTGCTATAATCCTTGGGGAAAATATGAAAACAATTTGAGCACAAGTTAACACATAAACAGGATAGCACAAAAGAGCCGGTTGTTCACCATCTCACACGCGCTTTTTTACTATAAACAATGTGGTTGTAACGACAAAGAAATATAGTATTGTGCAAAATGTGAACTTGACAACCCAGAAGATCATAATCCTTTTAAGCACAGAACAGGCAATGCAAGCAGAGGCTAACTCAAACATCATTGCTAATGTGACCTTGTCCCTGGACCTGCACTTCAGTATCTCCCCTAGTGGTTTATCTGGCTGCAGCTTAGGCTCGGTTAGCAGTGCCCATAAACAGATGCCAAGCCACAGATAGCAGTCCCATCGCTGCAGCAATGTGCCAGGTCAGTGCTCAGGGCAGGCTCTGAGGTCTCTCTGGAGGTTCAAATGCCCGTGGCAGCTGTTTCACTCTGAAGATCACCGGCTTTTTCTTCCTTCATGGAGTGTTTCATTGTGTATGTATAATTTCTTTTCACTCATCTGACACTGGCGGTCTACTGACCAGAACTCTGGTCACTTTGGACCAATATAGCTGTAGAGACAACAGAGAGCTGGTTCCACATTGTCCCAGCAGATAATTTATAAGATGTAGGGATGACTGTACAAGGCCACACTCTGAAAAGGCTATATGGCTCTCCTGGATCATGCAGTCTCTAGTATGTGCTGCTTGGGTGGCTCCTCCTGGACAGCAGCACAAAGGACAAGTGCTTCCTCTAAGACTCCTCTTACTAGAGGTCTGCCACTACATTTCAGATAGAAATTGAAAATCAGTCTTAGATTATATCACTTCTTCAGCCTAAGAGGGTCTTGGAAGCACTCATTCCTAACCTATTCTCTGGACATACCGTTTACAGAGTTCATAAACCAAAACTGCCTTCAATGATTTGAGAACTAAGAGAGTCTAGCCTAGACAGTCTAAAAGTCTAAAAGACAAATAATACTGAAAAAACTAATAAAAAAAAAATTACAGAACTGTAATTACAGAGCACTCCACAACAGAACTACAGAAGGGTTGAGGTTGGCAGTAACCTCTGGAGATATATGGTCCAAGCTCCTGGTCAAGCTGGGCAATCTAGAACAGGCCACCCACAACAATGTTATCATTGGCAGCTGTTATCTCCAAAGATCAAGACTCAAAAATCTCTTTGGGAAATTTGTGCCAGTGCTCAGTCACTCTCACAGGAAATACTTTTTTTTTTTTTGACTGATGTCTGGAGAGAACGTCCTGTATTTCAGTTTGTGCCCATTGTCTCTGGTCCCGTCACTGGGCACCACTGAAAACCACCAGTCTCCCTTCTCTTTGTGCTCTCCTTGCAGGTATTTATACATATTGAAAAGCCCTCCTCGGCTCTTTCAACCTCTCTTCACAGCAAAGGTGCTCCAATTTCTTCGTCATTTTTTTGGCCCTTCACTGAGTTGACCTTCTTCAGTAGCTCCAACTCCTTCTTGTACCAAGGAGCCCAGAACTGGACACAATCCTCTGGTACATAAGTCCTTCCTCCCAGTTTTGTGTCATATGCAAACTTGCTGTGGGCACGGTCTGCCCCATCACCCAGATCATTAATGGAGATGTTGAAGAGGACTGGACCAGATGCAGTACTGACCCCAGGAGTACAGTGCTAATTACTGGCCTCTAACTAGACTTCCTTCCACTGATCACGGCTCTCTGGGCCCAGCTATTCAACCAGTTTTCAATCGACCTCGCTCTGCTCATCCAGACCATATGTCATCTTATCCTCTCTATCAAGATGTTACAGCAGACAGCTTTGAAAGCCTGAAGCCTAGGCAGACAATATCCAAGGCTCTCCCCTAGTCTATCAAGTTGGTATTTTCACTGCAGAAATTTATCAAGTTTATCAAGTATGACTTCCCTTTGATGAATCCACGTTCACTTTTCCATCACTTTCACGTCCTTCTACTACCTGAAAGTAGTTTCCATGATTAGCTGCTCTGTCAGGAAGTGAGGTGAGGCTGACCAGCCTGTAGCTCCCTGGCTCCTTCTGACTGCCTTTTTTGAAGTGGTTATAAACACTGGGAATTTTCTTATTATTATTCCAAGAGTTTCTGATAGGTGCCTCAAGAAAACAAAAAAGCTGTTGTCAAGGGTGGGACTGAAAAGTCAAAATTACGAATAAGATATTTGATTCTTCAAAAGATTTTCACTTAGCTGAATCTTTTAAGTGCCAAATATAGTTCCATATAAAGCATTCAAACTTTTTAAGTTGAGACATAGACATCAGATTATGCAGTGATTATTCTGAAATAAATACCAAAGATTTCATAGTTCATACAGAACTATGAACTCATGAAGTGATCAAGATACCCATATTTACATTTTATGGTTTAGAATTAACATGTACATGTACATTCCTCTAGGAAAAACAGCAGAATAGTGAATTTCAGCAGTATTACATTTTGCTATAGATACGGTCTTAAAAGTTATTATCTACCAAAATAGTTTTTAATGTAGTGCTATTGCACAGTAAAATTCGATTTCCTCCTTTCCTGCATTTATGAAGCCAACTTCTGCATAAAACAATTCGACCATTCTAATATAATCATCTAACAGCTGAGAGACTTCTGGAGTATGGAAACTCCAGGAATTATTATATGGAGACTATTATATTTGAACTAAGCAGTATATGTAACACTAAAAACGTACTGTATCACTGATACAAAGTCTAGACAAATCCTGAGCTCCTAAAAATGGGAAGATTCATGTAAAATTTCTAGAAGGTAGACAAACTAGAAAACAATGGGCCTCTGCAGTCAACATGGTTCATCTTCATAGAAACTGTGTGAATTAAGAGACATTAAAAACTTAACAGAAGACTGGTGAACTTGTGACTCGGCAGCAGCTTAGTCAAATCCCATGAAAATTAACTTGTAAACTGCTTTTTTTCCCCTATTAGCCTTTTTAGCCTAAAAGAAAGCTGTCCAAAGGTTGGCTGCTTGCTGTTTAATCCCATTTTGTGGGAGACCAGAATCATGATAGAGGATGCAAAGTCTAGGTTTAGAGGTTAGAGTTACCACAGTAAAATATAAATAAAATTACTTTAAAAATATAGTTCTGAGAGCAGAAAATAGGGAACCACAAAAGTGACACCCCAAAAATAATTCTGCAACTGCAATACGTAAACAAAGGTAAACAAATGAAATTAGAGCCTAGGAACTGCCTTTTATTTTAGTGGGCCTGAGATGCTTCATCCTGTTTATAGCTTGGACACAGAAACCTGCAACATCCCCTTTAAAAGGAATACATAATACCCTTCACATCGAAGTTTGCTTTGGTGGAGATGAATTCCACAGCGAGGAAGAAATGCACATTTCATAAATAAGGCTGATATCAAAACTTGTTACTTAAAGTTTCTCTTACTCTAAGACACAGGGTCAATCTTCTTCCTATTGAAAACACAAAGCTTTTAACCAAAATTTCTTTCCCTTTTTACATCGATATAGATATCTAGACTTTAGGCTTTCTACTTTTCTGTGTGCCCAGATTTATTAATCTAATTAAAAAAAAAAAATCCAGTGCATAGCCAGACAACTATTCTTGTGCTGTAGTTTGCCAGCATTAGTTCATTTATTGCAGACAATTTCAACTATGAGAGCTTCATCCAAGATAGTGTCTGTCTTGGTAAGAATGAACCCCTTATCCATGGCAAGAAGTGCTCTCCAAGATGTGTTTGGTTGCAGCAGACTGATGATAATCTCACGTGTTCTATATTATTATCCTCTGAATTTCAAAAAAAACCCAGCAAAATTACCTCTGTTTCTCCCAGGATACCTTAAGACCACCAAACTAATTAGGTAAAGGCTGTTTTCTGGGATCAACTGGTTCTTGCAATTCAGCTAAGGGAATATAAATGCAAATAAAGATCTTGAAGAAGTGTACAGCAGAAGTCACAGGGTGGGACTCTCATGACATTACGTACTTGAACACCTCTACCTATACATTAAGTCAGAACATATTACCTCTTAGCTTATTAAAAATTCATCCTGATACTTCTTGAAATATTCTTGTGTGATTGATAGCTGAACTGACACAGTTCCAACCAGGACTTGACTTCCTCCACAGCAACAAGGCTGTCTACCCTCTGCAGGTACACGTATATACTCCATAAAGTGCTGATCCTCTGGCAAACAGGGATGCAGCTTAAGTCTGTGAATAACTATCTTCAAGAGAAGATTAGCTGCTCTGCCATATTGAGAGTGAAAGCAACTTTAAGAAGCTCTGGCAATGCCACAGCTTATCGGGGACTCTCAACTGCCTCTTGTTTGTCAAGAACATTCTCTCTGGCATTTGTGCATGTGGCAAAAAAATGAGGTGTTGAGGTGACAGTATTGTTCCAATGATGGGATACAAGAAAAGCAAGGTGTGCAGGAATCTTCAGGTGTGAAACAGAAGTCTGAATATTTCAAATATAAACAGGTGCACAAGACCAAGAGGTCATCTAAATTTTCAGCTCTGTTAGGAGATCTAATGCGATACAGCATCTGTGCTTGCAGATAAGGCATTTCTGCTTGCAGGTATCTGCTCTGCATGGCTAAGGCAAAGTAAATACGGTTTAACTTGTACAAGATCTCTCAAAGCTTTATGAGCCAAATGAGACTGTCCTGCAATTTTGGCAGACAGTAATATCCCCAAAACCAACACATTAAACACCAGTTATTCTTTGTCATCACTGCTCCTACGTGTTGTCCCTACTATACACTATTAGAAAGGAAAATCCCAGGCGATCCAAGGGCAGAAAATATGAGCTTCACAGGCCAGGTAGGAATAGATGCAGACAAAAAAGACAAACATTGGGATTTGTGAAAAAAAGAAGTAAAGACATCTGAAGCTAAACTGGAGAGAAACCTGACACAGAGTGGTAAGTTACGAAATACAGGCTATAGATGATGAGGCTGATGAAGTGATCAGACTAAATTTTACTACTAATAGACCTAATTCCTCTCCTGTATTCCTGGTGAACAGCACGCTGAACATGAGCCAGCAACATTTTCTAGTAGCCTATAAAGCTGGCATTATTTTGTGCTGGAGATTAACCCAGCTGCTGAGTGATCACTAGATGACATTTGGAATAATGTGTTCAGTTCTGGGTGCCCAAAACATCGATAAAGTAGTGTGAGCTCAGGGAGGGCCATCACGATGCTCAGGGTGTTGGATCACTTATCCTGTGATGACAGGCTCGGGGAACTGGGTTTGTTCAGCCTGCAGGAACAAAGGGTTTGGGAAAACCTAACAGCAGCTTGCCAGTGCCTGCAAGGATGGTACCAAGAAGACAGAGCCAGGCTCTAAACAGGGATGCATGGCTGCAGGATGAGACAGCAGCGGTAAGCTGAAAAAATGGAGGTTCTGTGTGGAAAAACTTGCCATGAGGACAGTGGAGCAGAAGAACAGGTTGCTTGTAGGGATTGTGTAGCCTCCATCTCTGGAGATTTACAAGACCTGGCTAAATAAAGCCATGAGTATTCATTCTGGTCTGAGCTCTGGTCATCCCTGCTTTGAGCCTACACTAGAGATCTCTCAAGGCCCTCTCCAACCTGAGTTACCTCATGATCCAGAGCCTGGACTGTGTCCTTAGATATTATGGTTTGTAAGAAGCTTAGAACTTGAAACCAGGAAATCTGCACCTGGCAACTGGTTTCTAATAGTGACCGACTGCAAAAGTGCTAATGACTAAATTAAGTTCAGCGATCACTTCCCTGCTATTCATCTCACCAACAGCTCTTTGTCTTAATCTCTTCCCATCCATTTCGGCAATTGGATGAGTGATTTCCAAAGTCTCACCATGGCCTTTGGTGCCAGCACACCTCTGAAATCATCTTCAATTAACATACACTCCCATCTAGCATGTAACCAGGTAGAAAAAAAAAAATTCTGCTAATGGTATGTAAATTTTTTAAAATGAAAGAGGCTGAGAAACTGAAAGAAAAGTAGCATGAAGGTGTGTATGAACTGGATGTTACTTACTGGAATTTAGATGATTCTACTCAGTTCATCTACTAATGAACAGAATTCACAAATTGCACTGAATGCTCAACTCATTTCTCTTATGTTACATTCACATAACCCTGTCTTTCTTCAGCAAACAGAACAGACCTCTGGTGATCAATGATGATTACACAAGAGGTGCCTTTGCTCTAAGAGCTGGAAAGGGTTTAGCAAAAAAGCAAGGGAATGCTCAAGAAAGAAGACATCTAGAACTAAAGGAGTCTAGTCATTTTCCAGAAAATATCTCAAAGCTATACTTAGTAAATCACATAATCCAACTTTTCACAGATTAAACTTTCTTCTTCTTTTTTTTTTAGTAGTGTCCAACTTGAGATGTTCAATTCAATGGAGGAAAGGCCAATGTAAATAAAGGCAACAGGAGCTATAGCTGGAAAATACCAAGTGCTACATGCAAGCTAAGTATTCTAATATGACTGCACCTTAAGGTCAAGCTCGCCAGCCCATTATACTCTCTGCACTTTAACTTCAAACTTGGCTTCTTCATACCTGAAGAACATTTTAAAAAAAACCTGATTCTGAAAGCACCACTTATAAGCACCTTTGAAAAGCCCATAAGGAAATTATTCAGAGACTGCTGTGAAAAAGACTTTTAAAGTGTAATAAATAGGAACTAGATCCACAGGAAATTCAATGGAGATTATAAAAAGTTGGGCAAGTAGCTTCTTAATGGCATAAATTCTGTGGAATAAAGCAAGTTCTGAAGAAAACCTGGAGAGTTGATCACGCAGCTAAAGTCTGTCGGTGAATATATACATGGAACAGATTTGACCCCAATCCTTAGGTTTGAGGGGATTTGTTTGCTTGTTTGAAGTCATACTGTTATTTTAAGACAACTTTTGCACATATGGAGCTTCTGATTGGTATCATTTCAGTGTGACGGTCTAATAATCGAGAGAAGTTAAATCTGAAATAGTTGTTATTGAATTGTCAACTCTGAAAGAACTGACAGGTTTTCTGCAGCCCTCACTGCTTTTGTAAGAAAACACCAAACCAAAGGTCAGTGAAGGTTAAGTTGATTTCTTTTTTTTAAGCTTAGCTTAGCCTACCCTAGTAATATTATTTAGGCTGAAATCTTTCTTGCAGCAGGGTAAGGAAAAAGGAGAAAGCTTTTTTTGTTCTTCTGAAGATAGCTTTCATGAGAGGTGCAGGGCTGCACACAGCTCATTAGATGGTAAGCCTGCATGGGACTAAATCTTCAAGTTTGCCTTAACAAGCGAAGGTGGAAAACAGATTTCATCGTATTAGTCATCACACTGATGAAAGTTAGCTACTTAAGCCAGAAGGGCAGGTGATAGTAGTAATGAGCTGTCACCCTCTGCGCTGGCTAGCACTGCATGAGGTAAGCACGCTGCTAGTATCTTGTGTCCAGTTCCTGGCCACAAAGAGAAGGAGCAGAAGCATTAGAAGCAAATGCATTTTTTGCACTCCCTTCTGTTTCTCAACTTTAATCCCTTCTGCCATTCTAGTAAACCTTGATTTTGATCTCTTCCTTCCTCTTCCTCTTTCTATCCAGCTCTTTATTAATTTCAGTAGGCCTATCACTCAGTTTTCTGCCCTATCTAGTACAGTTCAGGTGTCCCTCTCACACTCAAGACAATCACCTTCCCATTATCTTTTCAGACAGTTGCAATCTTTTCTTCCAAGAGTCTCCTATTCCTTGACCTCCCTTCTTTGTCCTAGAAAGATATTCATCCCCTCAGGATCTTTAATTCCTTTCCCTTATTATCTAGTTCTGATAAATTACTGCTTGGAGACATTAGTCCCTGGATATTTCTACAGCCAGGATCCTCTGCTGATTTACATCTTGTTGCAGGATGAAAAAGGAACTTTGGAAAACAGAACATTTCCCTGCTGCCACTAACCAGTACCCCTCCAGAGATAACAGCAGATTGCAAAGAGAGAGAAAAAAACCCAATTCCTTGAGAAAGAAACAAATGCTTACACATATTTAGGACTCAACTTGAAAGTTTTGCTAAAAAATCTTTCTGGTACTGTTGTAGAGTTTTGGCTGCTGTCACAAGGCAAGAGCCAATAAATGTTAAGCGACTTCTTCAGAAAATCAAAACAACTGCTGAAACAAAGCAAAGAGAAGAAACTGGTGGCAGCAGTAAAGACAGCTGCCTACAAAGGCAGTACTTAGTCCAGATTTGTGCCTGAAGTCCTACCTTCCTGACAAACCACTGCCTTTTCTACAGTCTCGCAGCAGTGTACAGCAAGCTGCTTTTAATTTTTGAGAGAGAGACTACATTCTGTGTCTGCCCAAAAGGTAATGCCTAATTACACCAGTATGAAGAGATAACAATAAAACTTTGATGATTCATACAATTGGCTCCAAGTTGATCTATGTGATTTGCCAGGCAGTTATTTTCAGTCTACACTTTGATCAGAGAAAGTGACCTTGCTGTCCTTTTAATACCAGCTGTAAAATAAGCTTGCAATTAGTTCTTTAAAGTTCAAGTGATTCTAATGAACTCTCTTATGACCAAAAATGCAAATGAATTCTTTAGTTCTACATCTCAGTAGTTTGGGGAATTCGGATTGCTCTCTGTCCTGGATATGCATGAGTAGGGAAGAAAATATTAACAAAAACAGGATAAACATACTAACATTGCCAGAACTAGCAATATTTTTATGCCTATGTTAGTTAGAAAAGATTATTAAACAAGAGTATAACAGTTTTTAAAAGCATTTGATGAAAAGAGCACAAAATCTTCCATTATTTCTACACAAGCAAAACTTATAGGCAGCTGTTCCTAAAAACATGCATGTTTCAGCTCTTCCTTTCTCATTAAGTCAAACAACGGTTAGATAATAGAGCTGAAAACGATTTTTGGTACCAATGTATTTATCGTGTTTCCCAGCACATGAAGCTGTCAGACTAACAATTAATTTCATTTCAAATTAAACCTGACAGGCAATCCCTTGCTGAAAGAACACACACTAATTTAACTAAAACACATACCTCTTCTCTTTCAAAATACCACTTCCATCAAGCACACAGATATTGTGATAACTCTTCCTACTAGGTGGGACTGCTCTTCCTGTCATTCCACCAATTCCTACAGCAAACAAAGCAAACCTCTTAGTTACCCATAGGTGGTAAACAAAAAAAAGGTTTTCTCTGCTTCCTAAAGAAGCAGACATGAAATCTAGACTTAAGTGTCGCCATCATTCACTAGTGACCCTACTAATAAGGTACAGGAAACAAGGCAACTTCTCCTGTATTACCCTGTTAAATAAGGATGGCAACCCCTCTGAGGAACTGACATTCGATAAGCCAAATACCCTCTACACTTCATTGCTTTTCCTCAGACAGATTCTTCATCTATCCGTGCCCTTACCCTTTTGCAACTGAGGTCTACGAAGTGCCTCCAGGACTGAGGAACAATAGCCAAAGTCACGCAATGGGAACACTTTATGTTTAGCAATGAGAAACCAAAGGACACTGAAGGACAGCTGTCTTCCTATATCAAATGAAAAGAAATACTCAAACAAATGCCAGGAAAGTCAGCCTTGAAGACTTGGTATTTTTAATTCAGTATCAGTCAGTGTTCCCTTTCCTTCACAGCCTCATCTTGCCTCAGGAAGAGGTGTCAGACATACAACAGCAAGCAAACTGTACCAGAATCTGCTTATAAGGAAATTTCTTCCTACTGTATCATACGGAGGCTGGTATTTTTTAACGAAGATGGTTTATACATAAATGAGACTAAACATTGCTACTCTAAGTCTTTCCTTTTCAAACCCTCCACAGCTCTTGTTTGCAATAACATCAAATCTCTACATCAAATGTGCTTCAGTTAAACATTCTTTTTTTGCTTGGACTTTTAAAAACACAGTAATAAGCTATTCAACGGTCTGAAATTCCCTCCTTCCAAAATAAAAAACAACATAGGCACTACCTGAAGACACAGAACCATCAAATAGTTTGGGTTGTAACGGTTGTTTCAACATGATCTAGTCAAAATTTCTCTGCCATGGGCAGGGACATCTTTAAGGTTGCCTTGAGCAGTCTGCTCAGGGTTCCATCCAACCTGATTTTGAGTATTTCCAACAATGGAGCATTCACTACTTCCCTGGGCAACGTTCCAGTGCCTCACCACCCTCACAGTAAAGAATTTCTTCCTAATATGTAATTCAAACCTACCCTCTTTCAGCTTAAACCATTGCCCCTTGTCCTAACTGGTCCTATTAAAAAGTCTGTCCTCATCTCTCTTGGAAGATCTCTTTAGAAGATGAAAGGCCACAAAGAGGTATCGTGGGAACCTGCTCTTCTCCAGGCTTAATAACTGCAACTCTCTCAGCCTTTCCTCATAGCAGAGGTGCTCCAACTCTCTCACCCTTTTTGTGGCCTTCCTCTAGACCAACTCCAACAGGTCCACATCCTTTTTATCTTGGGAGTCTCCAGAGCTGGACGCAATACTCCAGTGGGTGCAGATCAAGGTACAACTTGCCTTCTGGGCTGCGCATGTCCACATTCAGCCTCTCATCCACCAGAATCCCCACAAGTCCTTCTCTGCAGGGCTGCTCTCAATCCATTGATCACACAGCCTGTGTGACGGCAACTTTCCCAACCTAGGTGCAGGACCTTGCACTTGGCCAAGCTGCACTTCATGATGTTCACACTGGCTCCCCTCTCCAGCCTGTCAAGCCTGCCAATCAACCTCAACTCAGTCCTTCTGCCCACTCAGGCAGGAAGTGCCAAATTATCTGGCAAAGCTGATTTTTTTTTTTTAAGAGACTTGGAGTATGTCAGACAGATTTTCATAACCTCCTCATAACACTCTTGCAGCATGTTTTGTTGAGGAAACTCAAGTTTAGCAGCTGTGTTTACTGCATGCCAGGTAATGAAGAACAAAACTATGCAGGACTTGAATTTAAAACCAAAAACTCCATAACTGATTAATGAACTTCAGTAAGAACCAGCAGAGATCTCAAGAGAGCAGTGGCACAGATGCAGAAGATTACTGCATAAATATTTTAAGGAACTGTGCACTGGATACTGCTTCTCAGTGGGCCCTGATGGAGCACACAGCACCACCTGCACTAGGGGTCAAAGATCCTACATTTAAAGGCAGGTTAAAAAAAAGGAGAAAGTTCTTAAAACTGGTGCCTCCACACTTACCCTAGGAGCGTAACAGCAACCTGACTGCCTTGCAGAGCTCCTCAATAATATCCTGTGTCATCTCAGCTGCCCTGAGTACAACCCAGCTTGTGGTCTTTAAAGTGTGCCTTAGTCCCTGAAGGATTTTTCCATATATTACCCAGCGCGGGAAACAGATACCCGTAGATAACAGCTCAAGTGGCCTCTAGGGCAAAAACCCAATTGCCTGCAATTTCTCTTGGATGATCACAGACAGGTGGGAACACAATCCGACAGTTTTCACAACCAATTTTTTTTTTTTCTCAGAGATTGCTTACAGAAATGAACACTTATGCTGCTTCATTTTTTTACTATGACAAGGTCATAAATTTACAGTTTGTAGTTTCTAACTCACAATTGGGCTTATAGAAAGCAAATCATTCACCTCTACAGGAATGTGAGAGAAGAAGTAGTCAACCTTGTCCCCTCACAAGTTTCTTTTCTCCTCAAGAAGGTATTTCAGACTGGAGTTAGAGGGTGAGCAGTATAGTCTGCAAACCCAAAACCACTACAGGCTGGTTCCTGGCTAAGCTGAAAAGTAAGCACAGGGCTCAAATGCTCTGTAGATAACCTCAGGCAACAGATTATTCCTGCTAGCTGGTGGAAGTGGGGGAAGGAGGTTATTTCTCACTCTGGCTGCAGCCTAGACTTTGGTAATTTTATCTGTTAACCAGCACAAAACTGTGTTAGCCCATGGCCAGGGCTTGCAACAGCGGCAGAGCTCCCACCGCAGAAAAGATATTTAACTGTTTTACTATCTGACCTCACTGACAGCATGCTGTCCCCACCTCCACTCTTCTGTCTCTCCCTACCACCATGCCAGAAACAGGAATCTAGTCAAGATGCAAAGGTGCCACTTGAATATTTCAGACAGTAAGAAGACTGCCAGCTGCCTGGAAGTGTTTCAATCTGCAAGGCAAAGCAGGGACGACAGTGGAACTGAAGGGATTTTCATCTGTTTCTCATGTTGTTGTGGTATTTGATCACAAAAACCCCTCCCCATCCATAACTCTGGGATTAAGACTGGGGGAGATTAGCAAAACCAAAACAATGTAGGTTCTTGCTCATTGTGAACCCTATAGGAAAGACCTCCAAACCAGGACAGTCCAAGAATGGAAGTGAACAGGAAGGACTGGTCCTTCTTGAGGTCAGACCAACCTTCCAGCTTCAAGCTGGGTTTACACCAGGTGCTTGTGATCTTGTTCCCAAAACACAGTACCACCGACAGCCCAGGCACCAATGCCACTCACCAGCCTAGCTGACAACCCCTCAGTTAAATGCCCTACCGGTGGCGAGGAATTCCAGAAGGGCATCAAACTCTGCAAAAAGAAGGTTTGGATTACAAAGGCCACTGAAAAATAAATAGAAAATGGTTTGTTTAGGGCTTTTATATACAGGGATACAAGAGGCTTCATGTTTTCAGAAGACTGCTCTTGCTTCAGGAAGTGCTGCTGCTGCTCTAGCTTAAAAAGGGATTTACTTTTTAAACACTGTTGAAGAAATGTCTCTGGTCCCAGCTACTGCGTGGGCACGTGACAGACGTCAGTTCTGATCATCTCCGGCTTGCCTGTAATTACCAGCTGACGAGTGCTACCACAGAAGTCAATATTTATGCTGCCAATACCACTCCCACCAAATGTGAACTCTTCCAGGACATTGTATCGAAAAGAACATCTCTTAAAAATTATTTAAAGATGCCTAGCAGCAGATGGACCACAGACTTGCATCCTAAATGAAAAGTATCACACCAGGGCTGCAGGGGCAGGTGGGTGAAGAGAAGTTCATTACTGAATATGAAGTCATGAACACAAAGTACTACATACTGAACTAAAGCAACTCGACTCTGCATAAAGATTTTCCAGGCTTCTTTCCATAAAGCAACACTTCATATTTTCCAATGGTTTACTTTAGGGAAGTGAAAGTAAGTGATGTATGCACAGAACCAAATTAAACTTTTACATCAAAACCATCCATATCTTGATGTTCATCCGAAGATCGACCAATCTCACTAGAATTTATTTGCAGAGACTGTGCTAGATAGTCTAATATGTGGTACTTAAATTTTTCATCTATATTTACCAGGTTGTTTTTCTCAATTTTCATCTGGAAAAACACAGACATTTCTCCACAAAAATCTCTGCCAGGTTTGTGGTAAAATTCTTTTTTTCTGAGAATGCTTACATTTCCTTCCTCTTCCATATTTTGAAAACTAAAACATGACTTTTAGGTGGTTTTTTTTCCCCTCTTTTAGTCAAGCCTATTTTGGCAGATCATGAATCACCAACTAACACTGCAACTTTTACCTCCCTTCAATCTTAAGGAAGAAAAAAATCAAACTGAAAAATGTATAAATTGAGGCTCTTCTCCTCTCTTTGCTTTTCCTTCTTTTCTTTTATCTGCTAGAAAAGCTCAGTGCATATTTACATTCATGACTACAGTCTGAAGAAACCAGAAAAGAACTACTCATATTGAAGTTATGCCACATATTAAAGATAACGGATACAACTATAAGGAAAGCCTAGGAGAATTAAGGTGCTAATTCATACACTCTTATGCCAAAACTGAACTCTTGGAAGCACTTCTTGGCAATCAAATCTCAAAAAACAAACCACAACAAACATATTTATGTCTTGAATTCACCCTTCCCCAAAATAATTTTCAGAATCTAGCCAGGAGACATTTCCTGAGGTAGTGTAAACAGGATCAGTGTCATGTGTGAGCAATTAAATTCACATTTTTTTCTAGCCCTTTTTGCCTAGGGAATCTTGTGAGATTAAAGGTATTAATAATAACATGTGCAGCAGTGGTGAATCCAGAGAGCAACACTGCTTTTGAGCTGTTCCATGAATTTGCTATAGAGCCTACAGACGCAGTGCACACAACATAGGATACAGAGACCCAATCCTCATGTAAGGCTATGGAGGCAGGCCTGTCACCGCTTGAGAGTCTAGCCTACTTATCCTACTTTCAACAGGGCTAAGAAAGGCAGCAGGTTATTAGAATAATTTAGAATCAGTTTTAAAATGCCTTCCTAGAAGGTGCTTCCACTTTTTCAAGTCACTAAAAATCCAGTGCAAATGTTTTGCAGCAGTACTGGTTTGCCTCTGTAACCAACTAATACCACCACAGCTAATGAGAAGAAATTCCCAAACACTTCTCTTACTCAGTTTCACTACATAAATCTTTCATGAGATCACCATTTCTTCCCAACAAATGTCTGTACTGAAATAGCAACTGATCTTAATGTTAACTCAGCCTACAATGAGCTGGACAGTGCTGGACCACATACTCCCCTTGCTGCCTCTCACGGGGCAGCAGTGAATACTTGGGGCAGGAGATGAAGATGGAGCATGAGATGCTCCTGAGAGCACTCTCCAGAAATCTGCTGCTCAGGAAATTCCCAAGCCAGAGGCTGTGTCCTTGTATTGTCCTATAGTACCAACTACATTCCATGAATTTTGTAACACAAAACTTCTTTTTGCAGAGTTTACCGATGTGCTTCTGGACTTCCTCACCTTTGGTGTGGCATTGAACTAAGCAAAGCAGTTATCTACCATTAGCAGACTCGAAGATTTCACTGTTTACTTCCAAGGTCACTGACAACAATCAACTCTGTTACTGTTGCATAGATCGAGTAATAAGTCCGCCATTCCCATAAACATAGCTTTTGTTTACTCTTTCAAATCCTAATGCATGACTGTTTGCCCAGAAGCTTGGCTCAGCACTGCCTTCTCTACTGAAAGGTGAGACACGCTACGGAATCTCATGGCTGTAAACACTCGCTGAAATGATGGCAGACTAAACATCAACTGTGAGGATTCAATAACTCCAGTGTTAGCAAACATCACTAAAAAGGCTGTGAAAACCCAAGGGGATGTCTGATGGAAATTTTGCTGCTATGTTCTTTGCACAGACACTTAGTCCCATTTGATGATAATATTTTTCACCACATTTTGTCGTAACGTAATTAAGTTCAAATAAAAACAAATGAATGCCACTTATCTCACAGAAGCTATTTATTTGCCAAGGTTTCTCCCAAGTATGTACATAAAATAGCCTAGAAAAAGAAATACTAAAAACAAGCAACTAAGATTTCATTTTTTTCAGTAATGTGAATACTAATTTAGATTCAGCAGATGAATCTATTACTTAATTCCTTTATTTGCATATTTTTGCATGCTACCTAGTGAGGGTAACAATACTAGGAAACCTTAGCTGAGGATTTTCTAGAGAGAGAATGAGTGTTTTTTTAAGGTAAAGTTACCGTAAATTACCCCAAAATAGATGTTATGTTTGTTGGCTAAATATTTAATAGGACTGGTATTAAAATCTGAATGAATGATCAAGTGAAGAAAAAAACCTTCAGTCTATTTGGTATGCATAGAATTCCAAAAAATGCAAACAAGGCTCCTCAGTAAATAAACTGAGTTACCATGGGATATGGCAGGAGACACTCTTGAGAATCACAAACTGAAAATAGAACAGAGGAATAAATCAAATATCATAATGATGGAGGTTAACAGTGGGATCTTGCAAGAAACTTGAAAAGAGGTCTAAATAGATGACAATATATGCTAATGTTAGTGAATTATTCAAGATAAAAAAAGTCTGCATGTAAACAGTTACAAGAGATCTCAGACGACTGACAGAACAATAAAGGGAAAGAAAAAAGATGGCACCATGATAATTGCAGAAAACACACACTGGGAAAAACAATCCTAACTGTACCTTCAGGATGATGGCCTCAGTTTAATAACCACAGTTATTAAGCTCAAAAATAAATGTTGGAATCACTGGGAAAAAAATTTTGAAATCAGTAGTTTAATACCTAAATCGCAGTTAAAAAGACAATCAGAACACAAGAACAATTAAGAGAAGCAAAAGAAGCAGAAAAATAGAACTATGCCAGTGCATAAGTCTGGGGCAGGCTTTTACCCTCTGCACTGCAATTCTAGTCATACCCTCAAAAAACCAACAAAAAGATAAAAGAGAACTCGAAAAAAAACATACAGTAGAGAGGAGAATGTAAAACAAATACAGTTCTTCACTATTTCTTAGTACATAAGACTTGTGGGGCACAGGAAAAAGTTACCAGGCATGCAAAAAGAAAAACTTTTTGCAGCACACACTACTTAGACTGTGATGCTGACTTTTCAGGAAGGTGATTATCAAGGTGAGAAACGTACATATTTGAAAGAGGGATAGAGAAACAGGAACTAGGGCGAATGGCAGTAATTTGATCAGCAGGTTTCTAAGCAGTAATTTGGATTGCTAGATGCTGGGGGAGTTCATGGGGCTCGTTGTACACAGATTCTTGTTGTACACTGCCCTGAAGGACCGTCTGCTGGGGAGTGCTGCACAGGCAGAGTTTCGTGCTGGCCCTGCACAGACATACATACTCTTTAAAACAGAAGAGGAACAAAGAGATTATACCAAGGTTATAACTCCCTCTTTCCTTCATTGTATTACTACTTACTTATCGTTTTAGAAGACACAGGAACAGGCAGGGAGAAACATCCAGCATCTTAAAAAGCCATTATGTAATAAACCTACAAAAATTTTTAAAAAGGTGGAAAGGAAGACAAAATCTGCTGCATTAACTGTGAGCAGTTATCTTCTCTTTCCTCCTCCTATGGCAGAGGACAACAATGCGCAGTAACTTGGCAATTTTCTCTTCCCAGTAAAAGGTATTAAAATCTGACGAAACTAGCACAGAAAAAAACCAAAAAAAATCTTTTAGCCTATTTGGTATGCAGACATTTCCAAAAATGCCAGTAAGACCTCTCAATAAACTGAGTTAGCATGGGATAAAGCAGAGAGAAACTGGAATAGTCAAATACACAAATGACTCATAACTGGCTTTAAAACATTTGAGAACTACCTATCTATTCCTGTTAGCACTATGCAGCTCCTAAACAGCAGATTTATTTATTTCTCAGTCTGACACAGAAAATTTTTTATAAAAGAGCCAAGTCTTGATCATCAGACCAGCTAATTTGTTAGCTCTGCACAAGAGGATGAGAGGTATACAGGTCTCTCAACATTATAACTCTTCTTAGGAGTCAAAAAAAAAGAAAAAAAAAGAAAAAAAAAGAAAAAAAAAGAAAAAAAAGGAAAAAAAAGAAAAAAAAGGTGATTTTAGGAAAATACAACAGAGTGAGCATAACTGGTGATCACTAACTAATATAGAAATAATTTCAAGGGTAGGACACAACACAAGAACTTGAACTAGGAAACAAGGTGTCATAGTGTCATAAAGAGAGATCTTCCAAGGAACAGCAGAAAGAATAAGTAATACGCTATCAGCAGGAATTCAAATTTTCTCTAATTGAGATTGTTTATAAGATATGAAGGAAAAATGTAATATTAAACGTCAAAGCCATATAGAGGTAATCCAAACCATCCCGATACAGGGAAGGAACCAAGCCAACCAGTGGCATCAGCCAGAAGACCTATGCTTGGAGAAAACAGCAGAACACAAAGCTCCACGCCTCAGAAGCTTTTTTTTTGTTCTGGCCCTTTTTTCCCTATTGTAAACTAGAACAAGAATAAGATCTTTCAAACACACCAGCAGAAACAAAATTGTGTAATCTCTGAAAACAGGAAATTGATTCTACAGCATTTTTCAAAGCAATAAATAAGAACGCTAAATTTCATTTAGTCAAAAGCCTTCTAAATAGCCTTATGTGGAAGAATTTGTGGTAATGCTATTAGTGTCACTGTTGATATAAAACAGCATACACATGGCTAAATACACTTCTCCTCTAGAATCACAGGGTAGAATGATACTAGAAATAAAGGAAGAGTCACAGAAGTGAAAAATACTCAGTTCAGTTTACTAAAATTTCATTCCATCACCTCCCATAAAAGAGCAACATTTTAACAAACAAGCCAAATGGGGCTGTCCATTAACTGGTTGGTTAATTCCTTAGTACTCCCCAAAGTCAAAACCTTAATACATTACATGCAAAAAAAAGTGCTTATTAGCAGCAATAACATTGCACACGAGCACATAGGTTAATAAGTTGCATGGAAAAATAAAAGATTTAAACAAAAATAAAAATCTAGCAATAGCAGCTTTCATAAGTAGCACAATGCAAAGCACTCTTGATCATCCTAACAACCACTAAACACTAAACACAGTTTACCACTGCATGTTCTAAACACTCATACAAGGTTGCAGTCTCCGGAGAGTGACCATCAGCACTGGAATGCAGTCAAGCTTATTAGCAACATTCAAGGTGTACAAGGATGCACACAGTGAGTAATGAGAATTTGTTTACTGAATTATTTTGCATATTTTTGGTAGTTTCAAACACTCTCAAAAGAGACACTTCAACTTAAGCTGTTCTAGCAAAAAATCTAGGCTAGCTGTTCCACTGTAACACCCAGAGCTCTGCATTGATTTATTTATCTAAACTAAAAAAGAAGGCTTTAGAATAGGGTTTGAAAAGCAATGGGCAAACACTCATCACTCAAAGTACCTGGATCTCAAGGAGTGTTTGATTCAGTATTGTAGTGTGAGGTGCTAGATGAAGCCAGCCATAACTGAGAGCTAGCCTAGTATTTAATTACAGCTCTAACAAGCTGGGAAAAAAAAGAAGAAAAAAGTTAAATTTCAAGATTATTAGGGAAAAGAACTAACCACTTTGCTTGTATCCAGCAGCAACAAAGCCAGCCGCCCTTTGAACACAGTACCAGCCCCAGGCATTACATATATTCTAAAGAATGAGTCCCAGAGAAACTGAAATTCACCAGAACGAAGATTTGTTTGAATGTTGCTAAAGTATTTTTTACTAAGTGCCATCTATTTAACATGATGTCTGTGACCAAGATGTGATATCATTAAAATGCTACACTAATATCAGAAAGCAGCAAGCCTACTGCAGTGAACGCTCCCACCACAAGCAATGTGCTGCAGCCAGCAGGTCTAGGAGCTCCCACAACAGACTAAATAAAGCTCTAATGATGACAATGTAACAAATGCTTTCAGTGTTGTTCTTACCTATCTCTCATGTATCTCTTGCTTCTAGTACTGGTGTCCTGGGAGCAGCTGGGAGTGAAATAAATTCCCTCCTGTTCGGCCCAGTGACAGTTAAGAAATGATAATTCAAAGTTTATTTTAATATTAAGCTGCTTCAAAGTTTGGTGCCTGATGCAGCTGAGGCAGAAGAAAGTTAAGGGAGAGGAAGGTGCTGCTGGAAAAAGATCCCCCTCCTTGGCACACACAGTGTCAATCGCACACACCTCCTACTCATTTTCAGCTCTTGGTGACTTCACTTCAAACATAGATTTTTGATGCTAAATAAATGAGTAGCATCTGGTCCTCAGCAAGCTTCTTCTAGGAGAAATTCATACCTTTAGCTTTAGAAATACTCTCAGTGTTGTTGAACACTTAAATAATAGAGATTTGGGCTTAGTTGGCATGGTGAAATGGATTCGACCGTATTTTTGGGTTTGAAAATTCTTGTGCTTTATAATGCCTGTGCCTTCAGACTGGCATCGTCACTTTCATCTCATGCATTCGAATACTTCAGAAAGATACCAAGTGAAAAGAACTAGGAAAAACACCACACCAACTATTAGTTCAAGATCGTTGACTTTCCTGTGCTGACATGGAATGCTGTGCTAACTAAGCTGTGCCACTGTAAAGATACTACCCATCCATTTTCCTCTCATATATGACTAAGCTGTTCTCACCTTCCTCATCACACGGAATACAAATTAAAGACTTTCATTCTTTTAAAATCTTTTTTCTTACACCAGCTTGGCTGACAATTCAACTCAGCTTTCCAGCTAATTTCATAAGACAGCATATGTTTTTTCGGGACCGAACCTGGCTCTCGCTGAGCTGGATGGCGTTATCTTCTATTCACTTTGAGGGGGAGAAATATCAGATCTTTTTTAGTTCTTTCACACATGCACACAGTACTTCAGGAATATGAAAAGAGCTATCCATATAATGTCATAACTGGCACTTACACTGATGGATTTATCAACTTACTGCTTCAATCATCAAGAAATACTGGAAGCATAAAACAGTCTTTCAGAAAACTCTCATCTTCCTGTATGAGAATGCTTCATTCATAATCTTGCCTAGCTTATTCTCCATTCCCTACATTCACAGATATTTTCAGTTCCTAAATGGAGATATTCACAGCCTATTTTCTTGCTTTACAGTAGCTCTGCATTTAAAAATCAGTATTACACATTCTATTCTCTGTACATACACTTAAGTCTGTTACTGCACGGGTGTTTGATAGAGTTCAACAGAGGTCATAGCAATTACTTTGCTACTTCTCAACGTAACTGGTCATCTGCAGAAGGTATTGTCCTGAAAAATCACAGGAACACGGCTAATATTGTTTTCAGGTTTCATAACTAATCAAATCGTGTATGTATAAACTTTAGCAGACTTGAGCATCTGCTAATCATAAAAACCCTAGGCAAAAGATTGAGACACAAAGATGAATAATAAAGTAGGAAAATGCCTACTTAAAGAAGGCAATGCCACTTATGCAAAGGAGAAGAATTAAGAAGCTATTCCCTTAACTGTGAGGTAAATTTAAGTCCAAAATAATAAAGATAAGAAGAGGGAAGGGATTAAAAAAACCCAAGCACTAAGCACAGAATCTTTTTTGGAAATAAAGATATTTTGGAAAAGGTAGGAAGCTATTTCCTTAACTGTGCTATGTTCAGTATTATGCTTAATAATACTACAAAATTATAGCTGCAATTCTTTGACAGCCTTTTTCCAGCAGAACTTTCTTTAAACCTTTGGAATATTTAGCCAAGTAAGAAAAAAAGTTAGTCAAACAAAACTCTAATATGACCACGGGATAACACCCAACGTTTGATGCAATTTGCATCTTTCCCAGAAACCACAAGCATGGTATTCACAGCCAGATTGCTCTTCCATTGCATTTCCCCCAGACATTTCATTTTTAAGGCCAGTTGCCTCTAAAGTTCCATACCTGAGTAACAAGAGCTCAAAGGCCAAAGACAGGAATAAAAACCTTTGAGTCATATCCATTATATCCATACATTTAATCAAATTTTGTTTTTTATGTGGTCAAGTGTAAAATGACAATACAATCTGTGAACATAACCTGTTTTGTGAAACCATATCAGCTCACAGAGGTAACAGAATCAGGCTACAAAAAGAGGGGAAAAAAGAGGTGGTTAGAAATATGGTGGAAGAAATTTGAATTCTGTCAAAGAAGAGGATGACAGATGCTTTTACAGAGTACCAGTTCACTCCTTCAGGGTTGTCTCCACTGACACAATAGCCCAAGGGACCAAGAAGCTAAAGGGGATTCAGCCAGTCCTCTACCCACCAAACTTGCTCATTTCCTCTCGAGAAACTTAAGCAGAAGGTGTAGCAGTCTCTGTCCTGACCTGTCTTTCTTTTAACCTTACATATTCATCACACTGAGTCAATGCCTGCTTACATTTCCAGTACTTGCGTTTTACAGATGCATGAACATAGGTAACGAGGTCCTTTTCAGCTTTATGGCGGTGAGCTACATGGGAGAAACACTAATGGGTTATTCACTCTGAGTATTTATGGAAGTGCCATGCCACCTGTTCACATTTATATGGGTTTGGTTTCCATATTTTTTTTTGTTTTGTTTTGTTTTTTACACACAGAACTCTCAGGATTTCCCTCTGTCAAACACCTGTTGACTCTATAACAGAGAACATCAGAACTATGTGAACTGGAACATCTTCATACATGATGGAAACTACCTCCAAAAGGACGTGCATGCAA
Organism: Callaeas wilsoni; assembly: GCA_013398955.1. NCBI lineage: Eukaryota > Metazoa > Chordata > Aves > Passeriformes > Callaeidae > Callaeas > Callaeas wilsoni. The sequence goes on from VWPU01019552.1 coordinate 101,309, forward strand.
GCGAGCTGAACACTACACATCATTTCCCAGGTCCTAACTTCCCCAAAGAGCAGTTATTCCCAAGTTAAAGGGTCAGAACTTTGACTCTACACTTTCTACCCCAGACAAAACAACCAGAACAATAAAATATAAGGAACGGAAATGGTTTCAAACACTTACATATTCACGATGTAAACTGACATACAAACCTTCTCGAATGGCTTAATTATATAATCAATTTATATTTTTTAAATTCTGTCAGAAGTTTGGTCAACATGGGTCATTACAAGGCAAAAACTAAGAATATTTTAATGCCAGGAGAATCTTCAGTGGCAAATAAAAAAATGGAAGTAATGCCTGTGACTTATTTCTTGTCAGTTGCAGCAGAGCAAAGTGAGAGAAAGGAAAAACAAATTTACTCTTGAATGAAAGCATATACCCGCAGCCAAGTTTTTGAGATTTTCACTGCACTTCCAAAAGAAAAAAAACAGGTTCAGCTTAACTTGCATATTCAGACTTAACAAGTAACACTGAAGGATAACAGGGGCCTTTGACAACTCCTCTCTCACCACATAACTAAGTACTGAGAGTACTCTTTGACATACAAACACCCATATGCTTCATTAGCATGATTCTGCTTTTGAGTCACCACATTCTAAATTATCCTCTTGGTTTTTTTCCTTTCACTCAATGGATACTACAAAGGCCAATATCCACATCGTAAATGTCAGGCATAATGCTGGGTTCACAATCTCCACGTAGGTTTAAGATATCAAAGACATAAAATTTACATATATAGAGAGAAGCTACACTAGTGCATTTATCTTGAGTAATTAAATCATGGTAATTACCCACTTTGTTTCAGAAATATAACAAAAGAGAAGGAAAGAGTCTTTAAGACATAAAAGCCTTTGCAGTTTACCGTTTGTTAAAAAGAAGTCAGATATTTGCTTTAAATATTTTTTTAAAATCTAGATCCTGATAGATAATTATAGTTTCTTCTTCTTGAGATCGCAGAGTGACGATTAATGAACTTCTTGTGCAAAACTGAACAAGCAGCTCTCAATTCAAATTTTCTGTCTTTCAGGAGTATTTATTATGCCTAGAGTCAGCTGCTGGCACAGGAATGCACATGATACTGCAAATCTCAGTTAAACAGGCATTAATGGGCTTTTAATAAAGCCCAGGACTATGAGTAGCCTATTTATTCCAAATAATTTCTATGACAACATACAGTCCTGAAAAATGGTTTTGATTCATAACTGTACTTCTATTTATATGTTTCACCCTCCTCTAGCATCACAAAAAAAGCCTTCCAGCAGCAATCAGTATGACTGTCAATCAATAAAAACTGCAACCGTATCCAAAAAATCAAACCAACACAAGTGTTAAGAAATTACGAAAACCCAAGAAAAATCAGTAGTTCATCAGTACAGAAGTTCAGCCAGCCAGCATCCTAGCTCTAACAAGGCTGATAAAAATCACTCATCTTGAAGAAAATGTAGGCTGAGGATCCTACCTCACAGTATGGTTTAACACTGACACCTTGACCACAGGGGTGCCACTGGCTTTGGATGCCACACATATCTTTAGTTCACGTAAACCAAACTGTGCATCTCCTCCCTTCTTTCATTGAGCCTTCTCCACCATATAATCATATCCAGACACTCCTAAGTGGAGTATATAAATATAAATATAACTATATAATTATATAATAAATATAACTATATAAATATAACTATATTTATACCAGACACATAAAATTACTTCTGCTACCACTCAAGGCTGAGACCTGCCTTGCAGGAAAAGTTTAAATTTGTGTGAAACGGTCTTACCACATATTGTTTTAAGCGATCATGAATCACCATCCTGACAAGTCTCCCTACGATTTCATGAAATGGGAGGTTGTCGTAACAATTATATTTTAGGAAACAGAATTGAGTAAAATACTTTGCAGAGTAAGTTACAGGAACTGGATTGCAAGTTGCTAACCAACTGAGAAAAAGAAACATCAAAGAAGACCTACCTGGTTAATGTTAAAGTCACCTTTATCACAGCACAGTTAGCTATGTCAGGGGTGTTTACCTGTGTCAGCTTTGTTTACATTAAGACTAGAAACACTGATCCAAGTCTTTTCCTCCAAGCTGCAAAAACGCCAGCTGTCTCCAAAGCCACAAGTAGTTCTATGAACTGAAGCTGAAAGCTTTCTTGCTGAGCAGCTGCTCAGATTTGTGCCATCATGGGGAGGCCATGTGCTCTCAGAGTTCCCAGGGAACTCTGGGAAAGACTGAATTCTTCTGCTTCCATTTACTGCCAGTTCCACTAATCTGTCTTCAACAAAGTTTACAATGAGATTAAAAAAATGACTCAGTCATCCAGTCTCCCTCTTCACACAAATTACTCTTCTCTGTTTTATTCTTTTCTTTTACACCATTGTCAGCTGCCCATATCAGCTGACAGAGATTTTCTGAAGGGCTGTTTGCTTCTTTTGACTTCTAATGCAATGGGGAGTAGAGATTGCATCATATCAACAATACCACCTTAAAATGGCAAAGACTAAAACCATGACAAGTAGAACGTTAAAAACACAGATGTTTCCACATCTGCTTAACAAAGGGACACAAAATATCTGCTAACTAAGCCCCAAAAGTACATTTATATTGGCGCTGGAGAAAGCAGAACAGAAGGCTCACTTCACCCCTCCCGACAAATCCATCTCCTGATAAACTAATCCCCACACACATCAGAAATCCAAGTGTTTTCAAAGAGCACCATGAATCATTTGGAGCAGACACCAACTCTAGGGGACTGCACCTTCCAGCACAAAAGCAGTTGACCTGCTGCAAACCTAATTTAATTTTGACTAGCTTATTCTGTCTACGGCTAAATACCTTCTTGCTCACACCTATAGCTTGTACTGCCACTGGAGCTGTGCAAGTATTCCCAAAGGAGCCTACAGCGGGCACATGAAACCCTTTCCCTTACACACACACAAGGTTCTAAGTTCTACCAGGAAAACAACTTCTCTTTACTTGTAAACAAACTTAGGTTTTATGCTATAATTCATATTAATTCCCACCTAACTATGCTCCTTATGTCCCTCCTGCTGCTTTCTTTCTCAAGAGGATTAGATCAAACAAATAAAATAGTTCAGCTCAATGCTTTCAGTATCAATACACAGGCTCAGAATAACCGTATGTACAAGTGCCTAATACAAACCAACAACATATCCTCTACATGAAAACCAAAGCAAAGGGCACACTCAAAGTGCATATTTTGGCAATCAAGTGATCAGGTGGATGAAGGACTGAATTTTGAAGTGCAATGGCTAACTATTCACTAGTTAATAAGATAGCTCTCGAAGACATTAAACTTTCTCCTATGTCTTAAAAGCTTTTTTACTTACAGTATTAAAAAGCTACTTTACTCACAGTATTAATATAGAGTTTGTTTTTGTTAGCATCTACAGATCAAGAGTGCACCTCTCTCTCAATCATTCTAGCCTAGTTGCCTAGGCTTTGCTTCACACTGGGGATTGGTCTCAGGGCACCTCACCCAGACCTCCTGCAGGTGATGCTAAACTGACACACACAGTTCAAGGAGACACATGCCCAACACATGCCAGCTAGGGTTGGTCCTTCAGTCCAGATGACCAAACTAACTAATCTCCAAAACACACACAGTGTGAACATGAAGTCCTCAGCACTTGCTGTTTACCCCTACAGATGTGCTTCTACTTTGCCACAGCACTTGCTACAGCAGACAGAGCCACAAATATCAAGGTTAAATTTTAACTTTTCCCTGCACTATTTGAAAACATAATCCTATCTGAAGAAAGGAATAAAGCAGGTGCTGTGTTGTAACAGAGGCTTAGATCTGTGAACAGGCACAAGAAGTCTTGTCATTTGGATCCTAATGAGGCTCCTCACCATGAGGCTGGCATGCCAAGGAAAGATAAGCAGGGGTATATAACGCTGTGCTGGGTCTGGCTGACGTGGTGAATTCTCCCCACAGCAGCCCTCACAGTGCTGTGCTTTGCACTGGTAGCTAGAAACACCATGTAACTTATAACACACCAGTTCTGGCCACTGCTGAGCAGCACTTCCACAGAACCTAAGCTGCTTCTCCAACGTTATCCGCTCACCTGCAGGCAGTGGGTAGACAAGATCTTGGGAGGGGACACAGCCAGGACAGCTGACCCTAACTGACCAAGGGGATATTCCATAGCATCTGCTCAGCAATAAAAGCTAGGAGAAAGGAGGAGGAGGAGGCAGGGAGAATTCATTACTATGATGTTTTGTCTTCCAGAGCAATCACTACATGTACTGAAGCCCTGCTTCCCAGGAAGTGATGAACATTCATCTGCTGATGGGACATAGTGGATACACATTTTATTTTCCTTTGCTTCCATGCATGGCCTTTGCTTTTGCTTTATTAAACTGTCCTTATCTTGACACATGAGTTTTTTTCCATCTTACTTTCTCCCTCCTCATCCTGCTGAGTAGGGGAGTAATGGAGCAGCTTGGTGGACACCTGCTGTCCAGTCAAGGTCAACACACCTCAAATAAAAGGATGTATCCCTAAACAAAGCTTAAGTTGATGCCAAGATACTATTTCTTACTTTAGACAGAACTTGGCTGCAATGCAGACCCTTTAAACTTCTGTGCCACAGTGCAGAATTACAAGATGACCAACTTGGTTGACGAAGAAAGGACATAAATTTTAATACTCCTGCCTTGTCTCTGAATTTACTAATTAAAATTACTTTTCCCTTCTTAGAAAGGTGCTTCTTATTCAAGTAAATAAACACATTTGGGTTTATTTCTAGATATTTTCCACAACACTTATTTATTACTATAATTTTACATGTAAAATAAATATAATCTAAGTCAGTCTACTTACCAAAGCACAAGAACAGTTCTCTGTTTTTTTTTTTTTTTTAAACTTGAGCAAATAGCAAGGACAAACCCATGCCCTAAGTTAGTAGATAAACATTTCAGGTAAATATAGTCTTGGCCAGAAAGAAAAACAGCTAGCTGAGGAAAGCAGCACAAAACCAGGTGGCTTTCACATGAACAGAAAAACAGCGACAGTCCATCAAACCTCCCTGCTTCCATTTCTAAACAGCAGTAATCCGATAAATCTAGTTAAAACTGCTAAATAACTGCAGACTTAGTATCCTCCATCACCAAAACTGATAGATTCCCATCTAAAAATGAAAGCAGATAATATTAGTACCATCTATATTTACTTGTCTTTTCAAAAGCACCATAGTCAAATACCTCACAGACACAGGATTAGGGGCCAAAGGGTAAAAGCAATCACCCAGCACACAGAAAGATCACCTCATATATGGACTGGCAGCCTAATACTTGTGTCCATATATGCCTAGCCTCTATGGCTTTGCACAGTCTGAATTGAGACATTTTAGGAAAGCTAAGGTTTTATTTCTACTGTACTTTTTTCTCCAGCCTCCTCTTACCTGGCAGGATCATTTAAAGGAGGCTCAGCAATATGGAAATTCCCAAATTCCCCAATTCTCTTGAAGGAGCATCTAACTTGCTACTGCTTTATTTTACAAAAACAACTGTTCCTTTGGTCTGCTAGTCACAAGAAAAACAAACTGGTGACAAGGTTCAAGGTCATGGAAATTCACTGTAGCACATGCAGCAAATCAAAGTGCTCACCTGCTGGTTTCCCAGTCTTGGTCATCCTTATCTTTTTCTTCTTTGGCATCAGAATTGTGTGGGTGTTTCTGCACAATCCGCATCCCACCAGCTTTCACTGGAACGAAAATTAAATAGATAACAACAAACCTCAGTCAAATCAGCATTAAGTGAAGAATGTTTTAAGGATGACCCACTCTGCTTTCCCTCCTTGTACTTTGCATAGTAATTTAATAGTAACCACAGTTTAAAAAAGAGGCCCAAAGTGTTAAAAAGTGGCAAGCCTAAAGAACAGCTACTTCAGGACCACATCTGCCATTCCCTCTCACATGATGCCATCTTTGCTTATCCTGAGAAGCTGCAGCTCGTTTTACCACCTGCTTCTGTTTCAATTCCCCCTCCACCCCATACTAACTTGCAGCATTCAGAAGAAACTGAGGTGATGACTTGCGTAACACTACATGAAAGGCCGCAAACCAGAGAAACTAACTTGTCATTTCATGTTAAAAACTACATCTATCATAATAGTATTTAACAGAGAAACTAACTTGTCATTTCATGTTAAAAACTACATCTATCATAATAGTATTTAACAGAGAAACTAACTTGTCATTTCATGTTAAAAACTACATCTATCATAATAGTATTTATACAAAGAAGTACTTCACAAATAGTGTAATAAAAAGCAAAATTTAGGAGGACTGTTAACTTGCATTTAGAACAGAGCTTTTTATTTCTCAAAACATGAGCATTTACGACATTTCAAATCCTTGCATCATTTAAGTTTTAGAAATGATTCAAACATGAAAGCAGCCCTTTGAAACACAAAACAAGAAGTGAAAGCAAATCCACTTATGTGCATCACTTATCCACTCCAAAGTACAATATAAAACAGGAACCAAGTCAAGCTTAGCACTGCAGCTACTAAGCAGAGCAACAGACAGGTTGCTCTTGATCTGCTTTCTAGTTCAATAGTGTACTTTTCTTTTTCTTCCACAATTGCTACACATGCTTACAGGACAGCACAGGATAAGACGATGCATCTTGTTAGCTTAATTTGGATGGGTTACACTGCCATCAGCAACCACATCAGAAAACCACTACAGTGGTCAGAAGTCAATAAAACCACTTACAGCCAGACTGGTTTGTGTTTCACAGTGCCTCGACACAGTGTCTGTGGTGAGCCGCGGCAGAGATGTCACAGCCGGAGCGTGCAGGATGCCAGAGCAGCACTCCGGAGAAGCTGAAGCTGGCACGGACAGGGGAGGCTGTTCTTCTGACAGCCTTCCTGTGTTCTGCCACAAAGGGAGCAGGGCAGCTCACAGCAGTTCAGTGCTAGTCCCAGAAACCTAGGTCGAATTCCCAATTCTTAACCAGGACAGCAATGGAAAGGCCACTGCTGTACATAAATTTTACAGCCTGGGTGAAGGAAAGCACGAAAGAGAAAGTGACCTGGTCCAGGAGAAAGTTAGAGCTCTTTGGCCCTGTCTTTTAAAAACAGATTTTAAGTTCTGAGTGATATTTGAATGATAAACTTCTAATTCAATAAAGGTCATTAACTAAAGACAGGCAATCAACAGACAAATTCAAAGAAATATCTTTTAAAACCTATCAAAACTGTGTCCTCTTACCATGCACTAAAAAAACCCCAACCCCAAACCACTAACCATTTTGTCTTCTCTCTCCAGCATAAAACTTTAATTGGTGAGAAATGTTTCACATGGGACAAGGAAAGAAAGACAGTTTAAAAAACTACATTTCTCTGTTGCCTAAAGTGAAGCAAAAATTCAAATTCCAATTAATTTTTCTTGATTCAAGCTCCTTAGAAATTTAAGTTTGTTTGCTTTAGAGTTCTGTCAAGTGCGGTCTTGTTTTTACATCTGTTAATCAAAGTACTGCTATGCTTTATTTACATTTATTTATAAATTATTAATTTAATTAATTTCTAAATTTAACATCATTGCACAATCAGAACTTTTTACTTATTTATTTCAAATGACTTTTTGTGGAAGATGCTGTCTCCACAGCAACATCTGCGCCAGGGTTACAAACAGCAGCTCTGAACAATACAGACACTTCCACGTCCTTCAACATCTAACAGAAAACGAGAGAAAACAAAACCTGAAGATTTAGTGCTAATTTAGATCTAAAATGTCTCTCCTCTCATATTGTGTATCATCAGGCCACCAGCCACTCCTTTTTTCTTTATCTGTCACTGGAAAAGACATACAGCTAACACATTCAGATTTGCCTGTATGCAGAATTAACAGGGATTAAAAAGCAAAAAACCAGACAACTATAAAGGCCTAATAGTGACTAATGCAGCAACTTAGAATTTTAAATCTGATTTTTTGAACTAGTATCAGCAGGCACAGTAGACAGCTTAAAGTACTTTAGTGCATAATTGAATTATATTTAGCAATCCAAGGTTACTGTGCAGAAGAATCCAGCAAACAGCTGCAATAGTCATGTGTATTAATAAGACCAGAAGTGAAATAATTAGATAGCATTCTGTACATATAGCTGATGTACATATCTGCCACCCATGACAGAGCATGCTCACACCCAATCCAGTTTCAAGAGATTTACCTTAAGATGATAAATAGCCTTGTAGCATAATTCACATTCCTTTTCAAAAGGTATCATCTAAGATACACTACCTCAGGGTGTGACAAGAGAAGAAATTATTACATCCACGAAGCTAATGAAAAACCCACTCAACATTTGTGAGATTTTCTCGGGAGTTATGAGGAATCATCTATTTCCTACTTGCCAAGCATTTAGTACATAATTCGACAGATGCTTACCATGGTGATTTTGTCACTTAAAAGTCATCCTTAAAAGAGCACAGATTTCCTTATCCTGCAAACAAAGGATTTAAATAACTGATAAATCACCTTCCAGAACACTGTCAGAAAGCAGTGTCCAGAAGTGGATGGTGTCAACCACCCTGTGTTGGGATTAGGAAGAAAGCAGCTCCTGTGCTGAAGAGCAAGTGCAGAGCTCAGGTGCCAAGACAGAAGAGGACAGGGAATGGCTCCCTGGAGGGGTGATAGCCAAGCGGCTCTAAGTCTTTACTAAAGTGTGAAATAAAGAAGGGATCATTTGCCAGCACACTGACAAGAGCAACAAGTCTATCTGCCTCACTACTGAATACAAGTTTTGGATTTTAATTATCATCTGTCACGTCTTCCCCCCTGGAGAGGCAGACAGGACTACCTTGTCAGTCCTGTGAATGCCAGCCTGTGTTCCTCATAAGGCTATGACTACTCCTTCTGGAAATGTATTAAACAACTCTGTTAATCAATTACCACTCAAGCTGATCTGGTGTGGGGAAGCATTCTACTTTTTCCTCCCTGCCCCCACTGCTGGACTCCTCTCTGTTTCTGAGACTGAATTCTGAAATAAACCCCACTGAGATGCAGCGAGTACCAAGCACCTAGAGAAGCACCACAGGTCAGGGACGCCCCTGGCCCCAGCTCGCTCAGGGTGCAGACCTGAGGCAGTCCTTCCAGGGAAACCTTCCAGCTCCACCCAAATCACCCGCTGGTCACAGCACCGCAGCAACTGGGCAGGAACTTTTAGAAATCCAAAGTACAACCAAGAGTCTTAGCAGCTTTCCTTTTTCGTGAGTATGCATTCAATATTAACAGAAAAATTTATTTCTTATGTACTGTGTAATAATAGATGCCATTACAACGATAAGATGTATGAAAAGGGAGACATAAAATACGCCGTTGTACAAGATTAAGGGAGCATACATTAGCGTTCAATAAAGTACAAAGAGGAGTTATTATATGCCATCGTTTCACAGAAATCTTGGCTCAGAGCTGGTTTTTTTTAATGTACGAAAAAGCACATAACTGTTTTTGCAAACCTATCATAAAACTTCATAAATACACTATTAATACAATCGCCGTCCTTTATTCCTCCACAGTATGTACTGGATGAACAGCTGAAGCATAATTACACAGACCTGTTCAGAGGAACTGTACAAACCTACTCAGCAACATATTATGGGCACACTTGATCTCACTGACAGGCGGATATTTAATAAAGATTAAGTCAGGGCCTTCTTAAATTTCAGAGGGGAGGTCAAAGTCGCTTCCTGCGCTGAGGTCTTGAGGTTTCTTTCCATTTCATTACCCTTTGTCTTTTCAAGTGCCTTTTCTTTTCCTGCTATGTGAAAGATCAATGCAGAGAAGAATGCGGTGCAGACAGTAAGGGCCAACAGTGCACTTGAAAAACAACAGATTTGTCAATTTTCCTTTTAATCTGATGACCCAAATCCTTCCTAACTTTTACATGCCCAACATACTCAGCAGGGTAAGAAACATCTGTAATTACAGGTAGTGCTCTTTATAGAACTGTATGCAGCAAAACCTGAGCTTTTAAGCCACTTATCAAAAGAGATCCCCTATTCACACCTTTTCTTTGATAGAAATTTCCCTTATTATTTATGAATAAAATTCCACCTGTATTAATTTTTTAAAGAATTTCTTACTTTCATTTTATTAAAACTTGTTTGCAGACTGATCTATTGCATTATTCTAATATTTAGGGATCTAAACAAGCTTGAGATAGAGGATTAAAACCTTCAGCCACTGGAGTAAATATATACTCTTGCTAGTCAAAACATTTCTTGTGGATTTTCCAGGAGGTAAAAGACCAAAGGGCCAAATAGCTCAGAAAAATCTTCTTTCTGAAGCGACCTGAAGATATGGTAAAGCATTAGTTTTTTTCTGGCCTCAAAGACAGGTTTAGTGATCACTTTCCTTCCAAACCTAAGTTTAAGTGTGTGTGCTCACAAAAAATTAAAACAAAACAACAAAACAGGGACACCAATGATCTTAAACAGCACATAGTTGAAGGTGTTCTTCAGTTCATATGTGGGCCCATGTTTAAAAAAAAAAACCTGAAATATTCTGATGGCAAAGGAAACCTGTACTCTGCTCCAGCTGAGCTTTTACACTGTGTTGATAGTTTTTCATGTGGCCTAGAGAGGCTCACTTCAGGTCTTTTAAAAATTTCCATCAGCTGCAAAAGGCAGGTTTTGAAGAGAAGCTCTCAAACACGGAACAACATTAGGAAATACAGTTACAAAGCATCTTTGTTTCATTAATGGAGTAGCTGGAAGACAGAGCTAAACCAATGTAAGATCTTAATGATCCCTCCACTCTAAAACTGATGTGTACCTCAAGACAAGCCAGCTCGAGGAGCTAGGGCAAAAAAATCTGTCAGCATTGGAAAATGATGCTTTCGTTTGTTCCCTAAAGCAGCTCGGCAAGAAGTCAGGTAAGAGCTAATGCTGCAAGGGAGGCTGCAGGACTGGAACGACTGCTCAGCCAAGGGACTGACTTACCTGCACTGCTGAACTGCATCTGCCATGCAAAGCAAAGCCATTATTTCTCACTTCTATTTAGAGGAATTTCAGGTCCTCGTTACAAAGAGCACAGAATTCAACAACACTGCAACTTCGATACTCCGAGGAACTGAACCCCACCTGTGTACAGAGAGGAGCTGCTATCTATGGACGGTCGCAGATGAGTGTCCCACTAGAGGTGATACACAGCTCCTACCCCGACAGCCCACTCGCACACAGCAGCAGGACGGAAGGCGATGGAGCTCCTCTGCTGGGCAGTTCTCAAGCAGCTTTACCTGTTTCCTACCCTGCCAGGCTCCAGATTCACAGCCAGGAGCGCGCAGGCTGCTCTGGCACTCACAACGCCCACAGGCAAAATGGATGCACAGAGCACTCCTGGTTTGCAGTGTCTGTTTACACTCAGCGTACACTCTGCTGGAACAGCCCCGCAGGCTGCGCGGGGCCGAGACCGCTCCGCTTCCCACCACCACCAGCCCCGGGGGGGGGGTTCAGGAGGCCGGGAAAGACAACGCTGTCAGCCTGCCGGGTCGGAGCCTGGGGATGCCAAGCTGCCCACACCCGAAGAGGGTTTGGCCACAAGCAGAGTTCTCCTGGGGAGAGGCAGGGCAGGGAGCGTCGCCCCGTCACCGGGGAAGGCTGCCGCAGGGCAGGGAGCGCCGCGGGCGCCCAGGGCTCAGGAGGGGATCCCAGCGCACCTCCCGCGGCCAGAGCGCCGCATCGCGCCCGAGCAGTGGAGAGCGAGGAAACCCCCGGGGGCTCGCATCCCCGGGCGCTCAAACCTACCGGGGCTCACATCCCCACCAGCGGCGGGACCCGCCCGAGGCCACCCTGGCCACCCTCGCCCTCCTCAGCCCCGGCGCGCACAGGAGGGCACTTGGCGGGGAACCGGTGCCCGGCCCCGCCGGCCCGCGGCCGCCCCGGCCCCCCCGTCCCGTCCCCCGGCGTGGCAAGAGAAAGAGCGGAGAGACGGGAACCGGCGGCCGTACCAGCAGGAGGGTGTCCGGCCCGCGTCTCTGCTTTCTCTTTGGGAGGCGAAGACATTTTTACTGTGGCAGCGGCCCCGCTCCCGCACCGAGCGCCGGCACCCCGACACGGCACAGCGACCACGGCCCGCGCCCGCAGTGCCCGACGCGGCGCGGCCCCGCTCCCGCCCTGTCAACGTGGCCGCCGGGGGGGCGGTGCCGCGCCGGGCGCC